>CM070687.1:1250774-1399075 GCA_036346265.1 Melocanna baccifera | reverse complement strand
TCGGTCGAGACTCGAGACCTACTTTTCTGAGCTCCGCAAGGAAGAGTGTGCGACGCCCAATCCGCTACCCGACCTCGACATCGGCGGATCCACTAGAGGACGCCCCGCGCTTCCGTTCGGATCACCTACATTCAGCCATAGCCGATCACGGTCGCGTTCGCGAACAACCGCCGTGGTTGTGGGCGAGTCACTCGTCGGACTCGAGGAGGATCCCGAGGAGGAGAGAGGAGCGTATCATCGTTGAGGACAATTAGATGTTAGATAGACTACCCCTTTTTCAGTTGTTTATCGATACTAGAACGCTTTTATAATGTTATGATGTAATA
Source organism: Melocanna baccifera (assembly GCA_036346265.1). Taxonomy (NCBI): domain Eukaryota; kingdom Viridiplantae; phylum Streptophyta; class Magnoliopsida; order Poales; family Poaceae; genus Melocanna; species Melocanna baccifera. The sequence continues at coordinate 1,398,749 of CM070687.1, read as the reverse complement.
AAATGGATTGTACCGAGCCTTGTGCATTTGTGGTACAGCCATTTTCAAAAGATTAATTTGAATTTCAAAAGTTGAGTTTTCTCAATATGTTGTGTTAATCTTGTGTGTTGTTTTGGGATGATAAATTGCCGTCTCTCATCTATGCTTTTCCCTCTTTTACTTTTCTTGATGGAGTTTGGATGGTGAACACGAAAGCAACATCAACAACAACCAGCGCCCAACAACAATGAAGCCCCAATTCCACCTCCGCCATTAAGCTCCCAACATGGAACAAATGATGGCCATGCAACTTCAACTTCTTGGGCTTTGGCCCAAAATCAAGTCAATCAAGCTCAACAAGTACCTATTCAACCACATGATCTAAGCTCGGGAATTCATGAGGACCCGACCTCGACCTTGCGCAGATCTGCCGATCCGTTGGAGGTGGATGATTGGATCAAGGAAGTGGAAAGGAAGCTGAATCTAGCTCAATGTGCTGAACATGAGAAGGTTATGTGCGCTGCTCATCAACTCCAAGGAGTTGCTGCCAATTGGTGGGACAATTCTTTGCACGCACACCGGATGCCAGAACATTGGTTGGGCGAATTTTTGGAAGCCTTCCGTAATGCTCATATTCCTATGAGTATTATGGAAATGAAGAGGAAGGAGTTCCATCATCTCGCGAGAGGAAACCCGAGCGTTTCCGCTTATTTAAGCAAATTCATTCAGCTATCTAGATATGCCCAGAAGATGTGGCGATCTGCTGCAAAGATTTGGAGGTTCATGGGAGGGATAGACCCCAACCTCAAGGTTCAATTAGTCTCCAATGACTACCCTACTTTTCAAAGATCTAGTGAATAAAGCTTTATTGCAGAAGATGCTCAACGCCAACTCTTCGACTCCGAAAGAGGAAGTTCCAAGCTCAAAGATCTGCGGCGGTTCCACGATTTACGCCACCACGGTACAACCGACCTCCAATACATAGTCATATAAGGACACCGATTTACGCACCTCGTCCTTTACCTCAAGCTCCTAGAAGCTGAAATGCAGCCCAAGCTGCAAGCAAATGTAAATGTAGCTGCGGGAGTGCAATGCTACAATTGCAAGAATATGGGACACTATGCCAGAATTTGTCCCACGAAGCGTCAAGCGGTAACCCGGTTCGTTTCAATCTTGACCCTACACCAGCAAGAGCTCAACCAATGGTCAGGGCGTGGAAGCCCTCAAACTCCCAAGACTCCACAAAACATTAATCGAGCGTATCAATCATGTCATCGCAGAGGCGTGGAAGATGCACGGACGTAGTTACGGGTAAGTTCCTAGTGAACTTCGATGCCAGCAATTATATTATTTGATTCGGAGCTACACATTCTTTCGTAACAAAGGCTTTTGTTGAAAGAATAATTGGAAAATTTGTTTGCTAAAGGACCTTATGATAGTCAATCTCACGGAAAAGAATTGAGGACTAATTTGGTTAGCCTAGTGCAACCATAATTATAAGCGAGTAAAGTTCCTAGCGAACCTTATTATAATAGACTCCGATGGCCTAGATATAATACTTGGTATGGATTGGTTGACCAAGTATAAAGGGCGGATCGATTGTGCCAATCGTGCTATTATTCTTACCAATTCGATGGAATTCGGATAAGACATGAGTCCGTTATGCATTCCAGGAAGGAATGATATGTTAACGATCTAAAAGGAAAAAGCTTAGAAGATGTGACAATAGTCCGCGAATACCCGATGTATTTCACGAAGATTTGCTAGATTACCCCGATCGAGAAGTTGAATTTGTTATAAATCGGTGCAGCATACAGCTCAATATCAAAGAGACCTATCGGATGTCGGTAGATGATTTAGCGAAGTCAAGAGGCAGATCCAAGAATTGTATGAGAAAGGATTCATCGGACCAAGTTCTTAGCCTTGGGAGCCCGTGCTTCTAGTAAAGAAGAAGGATGGTAGTCAGCGGATGTCGTTGATTATCGAGCTTTAAATGAAGTCACTATAAAGAATAAGTATCCCTTACCTTGGATCGATGATTTGTTTGACCAACTCATGGGATCAAGTGTCTTTTCCAAGATTGATCTTCGGTCAGGATATCATCAGTTGAAGATTAGACCTGAAGATATACCAAAGACGACCTTAGCCACAAGATATGGATTATATGAGTATACGGTGATGTCTTTTGATCCGACAAATGCACCTGCATACTTCATGGACTTGATGAATAAAGTCTTTATGGATTATCTAGATAAGTTTGTTGTTGTTTTCATAGATGACATTCTTATCTATTCTAAGAATAACAAAGAACATGAAGGTCATCTAAGGATAGTGTTGCAAAGACTCAGTGAACACGATTATATGCCAAATTTAGCAAATGTGCATTTTGGTTAAAAGAAATTGAGTTTTTGGGACATGTGATCTCAGCGAAGGAGTATCTGTAGATCTGGAAAAGTTAAGGATGTATTAAATTGGACTCCACCCAAGGCGATGCAGAGATCCAAAGTTTTAAGGATTAGCTGGTTACTATCGTCGATTTATTGAAGGCTTTTCCAAGATTGCGGACCTTTAACCCATTTGTTAAAGAAGGAGAAGAAATTTGAATGGAGTAAATCTGTGAGGATAGTTTTCAAGAGTTAAAGAAAAGGTTAACCGGCAGAGTTCTGCGATTACGATATTCGAAAAGATTTTGAGGTATTTTGTGATGCTTCAAAACAAGGTCTTGGTTGTGTACTAATGCAAGAAGGAAGGGTGGTAGCTTATGCATCAAAGCGATTAAGACCGCATGAAGAAAATTATCCCACTCATGATTTAGAACTAGTTTCTTTGTTGTGCATGCTCTAAAGTTATGGAGGCATTACTTAATCGATGTCGGTGTGAGATATATACAGATCATAAAAGTTTAAAGTATATATTCACCCAGCGACCTTAATCTGAGACAAAGAAGGTGGCTCGAATTGATAAAGGATTATGATGTGGGAATACACTATCATCCAGGAAAAGCTAATGTAGTAGCCGATGCTTTGAGTCGAAAGAGTCATATGAATAATCTGTCAATTCGGATAAGCGATTAACTCTCTATGAAGAATTTCAACGATTAAATTTGGAAATAGTTAGCGAGGTATTACATGCGCATTGAAGGTTCACCCTACCTTGGAAGATCGGATCAAGGCATTGCGAGAGGATGAATATGTTAAAGAAATTAAAGAGAATATGAAGAAAGGTAAAGCGCTGGATTTTCGAAGATGAAGAAGGGACTCTTTGGTTTGGAAAGAGAATACTAGTACCGAGAAAAAGGAAATAAAGATTTAATCTTAAAAGAAGCTCATGAATCAGGATATTCAATTCATCACGGAAGTACAAAAATGTCGAGATTTAAAGGAAAGTTCTTGGTGGAGCAGTATGAAAAGGAAATTGCGAATATGTAGCCTTGTGTGACATATGTCAAAGAGTTAAGCGAGCATCAAAGACCTGCTTTGGTCTTTTGCAACCTCTGCATATACGAATGGAAATGGGAGGAAATTGGAATGGATTTCATAACAGGACTACCAAAAACCAAGTTAGGTTATGACTCAATTTGGGTTATAGTTGACCGTTTAACAAAAGTCGCTCATTTCATACAGTGAAGACTACATATTCGGAGATAGATTGGCGAGCTTTACATGTCAAAAATTGTGTGTTTGCATGGAGTTCCAAAGAGGATCGTGTCGGATAGAGGAACACAATTTACCTCAAGATTTTGGCGAAGCTTCATGAAGTTTTGGGCACCAATTTAAATTTGATCTTGCTTATCATCCTCAAGCGGATAGTCGAATGAGCGGGTAAATCGGATATTGGAAGATATCTTTGAGAGCATGTGCTTTAGCCAATAAAGCGGTGGGATCAAAGTTTGCCCTATGCGAATTCTCATATAATAATAGTTATCAATCGATCGAAGATGTCTCCGTTTGAAGCCTTGTATGGCGAGAAAATGTAGAACGCCGTTATATTAGTCGAGAGGCCAGGAGAGAGTCAAGTATTCGGACCGGATGTCTTGAAGTTAGCGAAAGATCAAGTTAAGCTTAATCTGAGACCGATTGAAAACACGCCGCACCGGACAAAGAGTTATCGCGATAATCGTCGAAGAATGTTGGAATTTGCGCCAGAGATCATGTGTATCGAAAGTGTCACCTATGAAAGGGTTGCGTCGATTCAAAGTCGGTGGTAAGCTTGCCCCAAGGTATATTGGACCATTTCTAGTTATAGCAAGAAGAGGTGAAGTAAACATCGGCTAGAACTTCCTCCTCGATTATCGGATGTACATGATGTATTTCATGTATCACGATTGAAAAAGTGTTTGAGAATACCGGAGGAGTTGATACCTTTTGAGGATGTTGATTTAAAGAGGACTTGACATATTGAATTTCTGTCAAGATTTTAGAAGAGGCGAGCGCGCACAAGAAACAAGACTATCAAATTCTACAAAGTGCAATGGAGCAACCGTCCGAATCGAAGCAACACAGGAGCGAGAAGAGGATCTTGAGCGAGTTTCTGATCTATTTCTCAATTCTTCGAATCTAGAGTTGAGATTCCTTCTAAGAATAGGTTTGTAACATCCCAATTTTTGCTTTTATTTTGAAGAAATAATTTTAAATTAATTATTTCCAATTATCTGGAATTTTCAGAATTTAAAGTTTCGTTGAAAAGAAAATTTAATATCAAAATAAGTTGGAAATATTTTCATATGTTTAAAACATTATCGATGAATTATGTGAATTTTTTGGAATTTTGGGAATTTATTTGGTATTTTTCTGAATATTTTAAAGTCTCCTACTGATTTCGAAATATATAAAAGATTTAAATATCAAAATCTCCTCGGTGACACTTGTCAAGCATCAGAGCTCTTCTTCCCCCCGAACCGATCCATGCCTGGTGCCTCATCCCGCCTCCCTTTCCTCTCATTGCGCCACTTGTCGCGCATCCGACAAAGACCCGACCACTCCGCGGCTAATACTCAAAAGGGTAAAGCCGCCCTTATTGGGTGGTGAGCCTCCCCGGCCCGATTTACCACCGCCGCTCTCTCCTCTCCCCGCTCCTCGGCGCGTTCGAGCCCGCTCGCGCGAGGTTGAGTTCTTTTTTTGGATTTGCGGCGACAAGCGAGCCCCACTGTCGAGATCGGTGCGTGGACTCACCGCCGTGGGTCCCACTGTCGAGCCGTCGTCCCCGACGTTCGTCCTCGACCGTTCTCATCCGCGCGTTGCGCCATTGAAGCCGCTCACCCGGCTCGCCTCTCGCCTCCCGACCGCTCGCCGCCGCGTTAATCGTCGGAGAGACCGCTCGCGTTGTGCGCCATTAAACGCCACCGTCCCTCGCGAAGAGCGCCCGTTTCCGCCGCGGCGTCGGTAACGCCGCCATTAACGCCGGCGAGGCGTCGCGTCCGTTTCCTCCTCCGTCGCGTATAAAGCAAGTCGGGCGACTCTTTTCCCCCGCGCACTCTCCTCTCTCCTCGTTCGCGTGCGTTCATAGCCGTAGTCGCCGCCGTGATTGATCGTCGCCGACGAAGCCGTCGCCGCGCCGGTAAGCCTCGCGCCGCATCGACGTCTCGCGCCGCCCCTCGGTCGCGCGCGCGGCGCCACGCGCGATCACCGCTCCTCGGTCGCGTGCGAGTCACGCCCGCGCCCGCGCTCGCGTCGCGCGGCGCCTCGCGCGGCCAGGGCCCCACGCCGCCGCCGATCGCTCGGACTCCGCCTCGCACGCGTCATCCCCACCGCCCGTTCAACGGCGGCCCGGATCTGCGCCGTGTTTCCATCTCGGCCGTCCACCTCGCGTCCCGCCTCGGCCTACCGCCCGCGTCGCGCCGCGCGCGGCGTTAGCGTCGCGCGACGCCTCGCGAGAGCGCGCCACGCGGCGCCCATCCGCGGTTGCCGCGTCTCCACCGCCTTATCTCTGCCGTCCATCCGGATCGAGCCGGCGCGAGATCGCGCGCGCGTCAAGCCCATGGCCGTCCGATCCACCTCCGCCGACGGCCCGCGCCAAGCCGCGGCTGCGTCGATGCCGCCGCGTCGAGCCACGTCGCGCCACGTTGCTCGCCGGCCTCCGTGACAAACCTTAAGGGGATTACCTACCCTTATGGGGTGGCGGTGCCTCCCGCTCACTTGGCTAGCGCCGCTCTCTTCCTCCCCACTCCTCGGCTCGCGTTCGAGCCGCTCCGTGTGGCGAGGTTGAGTTTCTCCGTTTTATCCGCGCGACACTGGTCCCACCGTCGACCACCTCTGCACCCGTCACTGTCCGGTGGGTCCCATCGTCGAGACTCATTTTAAATGAACTCGTGACGATGGACCCCACACTGCCGGTAATTTCCGAATTTATAGATTTAATCAAATCTGAAAATTTCAAATAACCATATCTTTTTCATTTTAGCTCCAAATTGGTCCATTCAAATTTCTAAATTCATCTAAAATTTCAATCTTTCAATTGGTATATTTATTTTCAATTTTTATTTTAGTTTATTTATTTGGATTTCTCGATTTACGTGTAGAGACCGATTTGTCCGAGCAACATCAAGATCAAGTTCAGGAAGATTTCAACCCAGTGCAAGAAGGCAAGTCTCCTTTGACCATTTTGCTCCTATGTTTTGCAAGTTTCCTTTGATCAACTTGCTCCAATGATTTATAAAATGATTAGGTAGTTATTTTAAAATTATTGCATGCTTATGTTATATCAAGTGATAATTTGATTTAGAAAATTTAGTTAAATACCCAATTTGCTATACCTTCCATTGAAAATTGTTTATCTTGTACCATTGTCAACTTAGGATATCCCTTTTGACTCAATAATGAGTTAGTGTTACAATTGTTGAATGTTTAAATACTAGCAAATGCTTAGCGTAGCAAATAAATATAATAATACTCAAATGAGAGTCATGTTTACCAAATGCTTTGATGAATGATTTGTTTGAACATTGGTAATGGAGGTTACCATTGTTAAATGTTTTGTTTGAAAAGTGGTAATGGATGTTACCACTGTTAATTTGAAAATAAAAATGAAATTCAAAAGGAGAAGTTGACAAGGGTGGATGGAAGGTTTGGTGGTGCGATTAGCACGAGAATGTTTGGAATTGTGAATGAGCCACCAGGTCGTTTAAGGACCGGCGCTTGTGTTTGTCCAAACCGAGCAAAACAGTACAACCACAAGTCTATATGGAGTGCGACCTAGCTAACCACCCTATAATAGTGTAGTTTAGATATCACCAATGTGTATTGAGTGCCGAGGTGTCTTTGGTTACTCATAGTGAGGGACAGGGTTTCTTTGTACTCATATGGCGCAAGAGGGGCTCCAACTTGTGGATTCAAGTTGTGATGAAACCTTAGCGGGTGGTATTTAAACTATCTTGGAGTAGGTGAAAAGCTTTGTGATAATTTATCCGAGTCTTATGCCAAAGGAAGCATGTTGATTGCAAAGATGACTTATCTCTTGTGGGTAAAGTTGTACACCCTGCGAGTCAAAACTATTCGAATAGCCGTACCCACGGTCAAGGGCGGAGCAAGGAATGCATTCACATGGTAGAAGTTTTGGTTTTGATTTCAAAACAAAATGAATTGGAGAAAAACTTCGGGAGTAGTATAACTCGTGATGTTCAGATCGGGGTGTAACCCGAGGTTTTGAAAATTGGTGTGATGGTGCGAGGTATTAGTGTTGGTAGTTTAACCTTCACTAAATGTCGGGACCCGGAACAACAACTCCGAGCCCCTCTGTGTAAATCGCACTATCCCAGGTGAAAGCTAGTGCACACAGGTTTAATGATGATGTATATCATGCAAAAATAACCACGAGATATTATAAAGCGAAAATACGCCCGAAGGCCAAGTCTTACAATAAGGCACCAGGCCAACAAAGTAAACGAAGCAATGGAAATAAAGTAAAGGTGGCAGCACAGCCCATCCAGCCTCCCACAGGCGAATGACTGTAAGACGCATCCTACTCGCTGAAGTAGTCCTCACCGTTGTAGTCGCCCTCGAAGTCTGGCAACAGATTTAGCAAGGTGAGTACGAAAGTACTCCCAAGGTAAGCAAGTAAATGCTTACGCAAGTTACACCAGAATTATAATGATTTGATGCATGCATAAGGGATTTCAAAGGAAGCTTAATAGGGTAATGTCGGAAAGCAATACTTGAATTTAAATACCATAACGTAAGTCGAAAAGCGAATTTAAATACGAGATATGAAACATTGTTTTTAACAAGTAATATCGTTAGTGTAGGCTCCAACCCACACTAACCTATCCACGGGAATCCACCCGGACCATTACCAAATCAACGTTTGTTTGCCAAAACCAGGTTTTATGAAAATTCAAGTCTAATCTGTGAAGACTCTACTCGGCATGTCCATGGCCGTGGACACGGCTATCCGATAGTTTGTTACTCTGCAGAGGTGTACAACTTTACCCACAAGACATTCCCTCTCACTTGAGCCACGCGATCAACACACTTGCCTTAGGTGTGCGGCGGAGAGTTCATGACAAGGTCGTTCCGATGATTCATAGCCAACATAATCACGCGCCACTAGGTTTCACCACAACTCGAATCCACGAGTTGGAGCCCCCTCTGTGCCATGTGAGACTTCCCACACCTACGCCACGCACATTCACCTATAGCGAGACTATAGTTGGAACTTCACAAATTACTTAGCGTGTCCGTCCCATACCGGACTTGTGGTAGTCTGAAGTGACTTCGTAAAATAATTCACGAAGCGGTCCTTAAGTTGATTTAGGCTCAACCACATACCCCGTACGATAATCAACGTGTGTCACCAAACACGAGGCATACTGGTACCCACCACCTAACCATTAGCCTAAGTCCAAAACATGTTTTCTATTTTCATTTTTAAATAATTTCAGTAAAACCACCCTTGACTCACGAAGTCAAGATATTGATTTTCAAAGTCCGTCATTTCATGTGAAAGATTGATCCCACCAAAATTATACTAAGCCGGGCTAAGCATTTCTATAAAATTTTCTAGTCAATACTATGGTACTAACTAGTTTTCAGCTAGGGTGACAAGGTATATGAATTCAGATTTCAAATAGGCTATAATCAAAGGATCATGGAATATCTAAGTTTCAAATCCAATTTGAATTATACTTGAATAAAGATACGCATGCATATACTGATAAAACAACATAAATAATTTTAAAATATTAGGTTCAACATGGTCAAAGGTATAACTTGCCTTGATCGTAGTCTGCTGCGATTCGTCAATTCAAACTCTCGGAATCGTCAATATCTAACGAAAAATCAATTCATAGCAATTTCAAAACAAAAATCCAAACTCAATCCAAATAACTTCCAAAAATGATAAAATACATTGGGAGACAGAATTCTGAATTTTGGATGTGGGTCAACAATTTTTAAAAAAAGGAAATGAGGCTTTTAAAAGAAATTGGAAGTTTTAATTTGAATTTAAAACTTGGAATTACAAAATATATTCAAATCAAATTTAAATAAATTCCAAAATTTCAAAATTATTCCAGAAATGGATAGATCATGATTTTAGAAAAATTTAGAAATTTGAATGGGTCAATTGGAGTTAAAATGCAAAAGTTATAGCCTTCCAAAGTTTGAATTCAAAATAAAAGAAAAAGGGGTATTTTCTGGATTTATTTTTAAACCGAAAAGGATTTATGACGTCAGCACGAATTATTTTTCTAAAGGAAATTATAGATTATGACGTCAGCCCTAGGATTAATATATTCGGCGAGGTCGACAGTGGGGCCGGTGTCATGGACCGAGTCCATGGACCAGGAAGGGTGAGGTGGCGGCGGCGCGCGGGGCGAGGTGGCGGCGTGGCGCCACGGGGCTGCCGCGTGGTCGCCGCGTGGCTGCCACGTCACGCTTTATGCGGCGTGGCGGCGCGCCGAGGTGGCGAGGCGTGCGGGTGGCGCCGCGTGGCGCCAATCGCCGCCACTGGCCGCCACGCCGCTGCCCGGCCCGGCGGCCGAGAGTGGCTGGCCGGCGGTGGCGGCGCTCGAGGCGATGGTCGCCGGAGCTCGGTGGCGGCGCGCGGCGAGGGTACCAAAGCGACGAGAGAACGCGGGAGTGCGTCGGTACCTTGCACGGAGGCCGAGATGGCCGGAGGGGAAGCCGGTGGAGAGGCGGCGGTCGGGAAGCCTTCACGGCGGCGGAGTAGCTCCGGTGGTGCGTGCCGGGAGGTGGTCGCGGTGTTCGCTGGGCACCGGCAAGGTCGGGAGGCTTCGCGAGCGGCGAGGGGCTTGAGCCGGCGGCGATTGCTCGCCGGAGTAGCCGGAGCCGCGGAGGGAAATCGGCGCGAGGGAACCCTGGGGCGGATTAAGCGCTCGGAGGCTCGGGGTGGCGGTGTGAGTAGAGGACCTCGGTACCTTTTATAGGTGGGGAGGAGGGTAGCGGTTGCGCGGGTTCGCCGAGTGCAGCGGGCGGGAGGTTTATTGCGGCGGTGGTAACGGCCGTGATTATGCGTGATTATGCCCGCAATGGGCGCGGTGGAGGTGCAATTGCGATCGGCCGTTGGCGCGGGCATAAATCGGAAGAAGCCGCTTTAAAAGCTTCGGTTTGCGGCGGCAATAGCGGCGGCGGCGGAGATCGCGCGAGGAAGAAAGGAAAGGGGCGGGGAGACGGGCGGCGAGTGGGGCCCGCGTCGGCGAGAGAAAAGAAAGGAAGGAGCGAGGGGCGGTCGGATGCTTGACGGGTGGCACGGGGAGAGATCGGGACGGCGCGCATGCGAAGGGTAAGTGAAGGGGGACGGTGAGATCCGATCCGACAACGAAGGTTAGATCGGGCGGACGGTGCTTAAGTGGGAAGGGGCGGCCGAGATGAGATACGGCAATAGGGGACGGCTTGGATAATACCACGTGGCGGCAGGAGCGGAGAGGGGAGCGGTGAAGCGGTAAGTGGGTGCCGGCGGCGAGGATTAAATCCGGCGCGGGAGTGGACGGTCCGATGCGCGACACGCGTCGCACGCGGAGAGAGGGAAGGCGGGGAGAGGGTTTAAGTTAAATCGGACGGCTGAGAGGGAACCCGGCGGGCGGAGGGGACGCCGATGGGTGACACCTGGCGGCCGGGAGGGGTTTTTGGGATTTCTTTCTTTTTGATTTTCCAGAAATGCTAATAAGCTTTAGAAAACTCAGAAAAATACCAAATAAATTTTGAAAAATCCAGAAAAATTTAGAGAACTATCTGGAGCTATTCTAGACTTAATAAAAATATGTCCCACTCATTTTAACAAGTATAATTTGCAAAGGTACAATTTGATTTTGTAGGGAAGGTTTTAATTCCTTCTAAAATCTAGAAAAATTAATATAATCTCATATTTTGACTTAAGGAAGCTGAAATACAATTGTTTTAGCTTCTAGGAATGCAATAAATTTATTTTTGACTTTTATACAATAAAGTTTATAATTTTTCTCAAATCAGGATTTTAACATAATTCCAGAAAATCCAATAAACTCCAGATTAAATTTCCAATAAAGGGACAAAATTTTGGGGATGTTACAAACCTACCCCCCTTAAAGGAAATCTCGCCTCGAGATTTGCAATCGCTAACAAAAGAGATGGGGATGGCTGGTCTTTAAGTCTTCTTCGCTCCCGGTGGCTTCGTCCTCGGTGTGGTTGCTCCACCAACTTTGCAGAATCGATGGTCTTCCTTCCGTCCGGCGTTACGTTGTCTCGAGAATCTTGATTGGTTGCTCTGATAGGTGAGGTCATCACGGAGGTCCAAGGTTTCGGTCGCGCTTGTTCATGGGCACTCGGAGGCACTTCTTTAAGCGTGAGACGTGAAAGACACTCAGCACCCTCGACATGCTTGGCGGCAAGTCTAAGCGATATGCATTGCACCTCTTCTGGTCGAGAATCTTGAAAGGGCCCACATATCGTGGTGCTAGCTTTCCTCTAACTTGAAACCTTTTCACACCTCGAGTGGGGATACTCTAAGATAGGCGTAGTCCCCGACCTCAAAGGTCGAGGTCTCGGCGACGGTTATCGCGTAGCTCTTACATCCGAGGCCGGCTATCTTCAATGCCTCGGATCTTCTTCACTTGATCTTCTGCGTCTTGCAGCGAGTTTGAGTCCCGTTTCTTGGGGTTCACCTTGCTGATCCCAAAGCAAGGGGTTACGCACTTCGACCATACAAGGCTTGAAGGGTGCCATCTGCGAGTCGGCTTGGTAGTTTGTTATTGTACGAGAATTCTGCATAGGGCGTTGAGCGGTCCCAAGCTGTTCCCGAAATCCAGTACAAGCTCTTAGCATATCCTCGAGTATCGATTAACTCTTTCTGTTTGACCGTGCATGCGGGGATGGTAAGCGGTGCTGAAACCGAGCTTACTACCCAACTCTTCGTGCAACCTTTGCCAAAATCGAAAGTAAATCGACTACCTCGATCGACACTATCTTTTGGGTGCGCCATACGGGCACACAATTCGAGACATGTCTGACTCGACCAACTTGCTTCACGAATAAGTGGTCTTGGTGGTATGAAGTGAGCCACTTTAGTCAATCATCTCACGATTACCCAAATTGAATCATAACCCGATTGCGTCCTTGGGAGTCGGTTATGAAATCCATACCGATTTCTTCCCACTTCCACTCTGGGATCGGCAATGGTTGCAAGAGTCCCGCTGGCCTCTGATGTTCAGCTTTGACTCGTTGACAGGTGTCGCAGGCTTCAATGAACTCTGCGATTTCCCTTTTCATACTAACCCACCAATATCTTTCCCTCAGATCCTGGTACATCTTGGTACGACCTGGGTGGATTGAGTATGGGGTATCATGAGACTCTTTCGAATCGGGTTTTGATTTCACGATTATTCGGCACCAGATGCGGTTCTCGAACCAAACCGTGCCATTTTCATCTTCATTTGAATCTCGGTGCTTTGCCTCTTCTCATATTCTTCTTGATTTCTTGAATGTCCTCGTCCACCATCTGAGCTTCCTTAATTTGATCAGGTAAGCCGGGTCGCACTTCCAGTGTGGTGAGGGTGCTTGGTCCCGTTGGGTTTAGACTTAGACGGGCGACTCCCTCCTGAAGTCGGGTCTGGTCTTCTTCTGATATCACCATGTTTGCATAAGACTTCTGCTAAGGCATCGGCTACTACATTCGCTTTTCGGTGGTAATGTATACCGATGTCGTGAGTCCTTATCAACTCCAACCATCTTGTTGCCTCGGTTGAGTTACTGCACAGGTGAAGATATACTTGAACTCTTATGGTCGTGTATACTTCACAACGGTTACCAACAAGGTAGTGGCGCGATTTTTAAGGCGTGCACTCTGCGGCTAACTCAAGTCATGAGTAGGATAATTGCACTCATGAGGCTTGAGTTGACGCGATGCATAAACTACCACTTTGCCTTCTTGCATCGTAACACGGCCTAAGCCTAGGCGGGGCGTCATAAAAACCTCGAAGCCTTTATGCACGTCGGCAAGACAAGCACGAGTCTTGAGACTAGTCTCTTCTTAAGGATCTGAAACTCGCTCACAAGCCTTCGTCCATTCGAACTTCTTTTCCTTTTTCAGAATTGGGTCATTGGCTTGGCTGTCTCGGAGAATCTGCTATGAGCCGAGCGGTAATAACCCGCAAGTCAAGAAAGCTCGACTTATTACGGACTTTGGTGGCTTCCACTCCATTCTGCTTCTACCTTGGAAGGATCTCTGAGATTCCTTGGTATTACGATATGTCAGGAAGGCAACCCTTTTTAGCTAAATTCACACTTACGAATTTGGCGAAAAGGCGATGCTCTCTAAGCTTTTCCAGAGTGATCCCGAGTGCCGCTCATGCTCTTCTTCGTTCTTGGAGTAGATGAGGATGTCGTCGATGAAGATTACTACGAACTTGTCCAAGTATTTCATGAACACTGCTTTTCATCATGCTCATGAAGTAAGTGGTGCATTGGTCGATCAAATGACATGACCGTGAACTCATAATGCCCATATCCGGTGGAGAAGGCGATCTTAGGAATGTCTTCTTCACGAATCTTCGGTGATGGTATCGATCGCGAGATCAATCTTGGAGAAGATACTGGCTCCTTTCAAGCGATCGAGCAGTCATCGATCACGGGGAGGGTATTTATTCTTGATGGTGACGTCATTGAGTGCTCTGTAGTCTACACATAGCCTCAGACTCTCATCCTTCTTCTTGACGAACAGGACGGGAGCTCCCCAAGGCGACGAACTGGGTCGGATATACCCCTTGTCTTCTAACTCCTTGAGTTGATTCTTCAATTCCGCTAACTCATTAGCAGGCATCCGATATGGTCTTTTGGAAATCGGGGCGGTGCCTGGGACTAGGTCAATCACAAATTCGATCTCCTATCGGTGGCATCCTGGCGGTTCCTCGGAAAAACATGCAGGTATTCCCGTACGGTCGGCACTTCCTCCAAGACTTGGAGGTGGAAGAGGGCACATTCTTCTGCCTTCGGAATCTGGGGAGAGAAGATTACCTCCATGCCTTGGTCATTGGTGAGGGTGATGGATCTGGTAGCACAGTCGATCCGACCTTGATTCTTGGCTAACCAGTTCATCCCGAGAATGACGTCTAATCCTTGCGATTCCAAAACCAAAAGATCGGCGAGAATCGAGTCCCATCTATGAGCAATTCCACTTTGGGGCACAAGGTCCTGCTCTCATTTCTGCTCGGGAGTGAACTATCATAGGGTTACTAAGGGTTACCACCTTGCCCAACCCATGCTTATCCACAAAAGTTTTTGACACAAAGGAATGCGATGCTCGGAATCGAAAAGAGCGATCTTGGTATCGAATTGACAAGGAACATACCGGCCACGACATCCAGTGCAGCACAGGCCTTTTCGCGTCCACGTGGTTCACTCGCCCTTTGATGAAGGTCCGCGGCCTGCGGCCACAGTTACGACTTCGAGGCTCTGAAGTTGCTGCCGCTTGAATCTTCTTAGAGCATGCCTTGGCAAAGTGCCCTGGTTCCTTGCAGTAGTAGCAGGTCAATCCGTCAGACGGCGGATGCTCTTACGTAATGTCAGCCACCGGTTCTTTGAGTTGCGGTTGCTTGGGAATCTGCTTGGCGGTTGGCACAAACAATGGCGGTGGTTGAGGACTTGAACTCGCTGGGTGGTTCTTGAAGTTCTTGCCACAGGTGCGAACTTGTTGGAGTGAGGAGAAATCTGCGATTCTTGAAAGAACTTCGAGTTGTTCCTCAGTCGCCATCTTTTCTTCCGGTCTCCATTTCCATGTGCTTGCCCTCTGGCGGATGGCCTTCTTGACTAGGTGGTGGAAGTCGGTATAGTCACCGATATCGGTTATCTTGATATGTTGTCATTCGAGCCCTCCATGAACCTTTCTTGCTTGGCTTCGCCGGAAGCCACATCCTCTGGCGCATAACGGGCCAGTTGGTTAAACTTCTATACGTACTCATTGACAGTACGACTTCCTTGGCGCAGAGATCTGAACTCCTTCTTCTTCAAAGCCATGGTGCCGGTGGGGATATGAGCTTTGCGAAAGCTTTGCTCGAACTCGATCCACGTCACCGTCTGCGGGTTGGCGTGTGAAGCGGTGAAGGTGTCCCACCATTGAGATGCGGGCCCGTTCAGCTGATGGGAGGCGAACAAGACTCGCTCCCGATCAGTGCACTGCAGAATGTCCAGCTTCTTGCCAATCGACCTGAGCCAGTCGTCGGCGTCCATCGGTTCGGCACTCTACGGCGAAGGTGGGTGGCTTGATCCTAGGAACTCGAGAGAGCGATTGGGAGGCATGCAGGCGGGTTGATGATGAGCACGAGGGTTGTTGATCGTCTGAGCTAAGAGCTGGATCAACTGGGTTTGATTGGCCATCAACTGTGCCCAATCTGGTCCTGCCTCTGGCGGGGGTGGTGGAATCGGAGCGGGCTGGCTTCCTTGTGCTCCGGGGTTGGCGTTGTCCATGTTGGGGTTTCTTCTTGTGTTCACCATCTATTGAGACTTTCAGATTTAGAGAGAGAACTAAAGGAAAGGTTCTAGTAACAATCCCACCAAAACAACACACAAGAGCAAGGAAAACCAGATAAGAGCCAAATAAAACTTTTATTTTATTATAATAGTCTTCGTGGCTGTTTACAAAGGTCTCTGACTCACGGATAGCGTTCTAAGACTCGGGTTGTCTACACACTAGCGCTGCGCTCGAGTCTCCTCGGAAAAGGTCCGAATCAGTGGAACTGCATCTTCTCGCACGGGCTCGGCAAGTTCCTCTTCGCGTCGCGCGAGCTTCTGGCATGCGGTGTGCGGCTCGTCGAGTGATGCGGTACATGTGATCCATGGACTTGGTGTACTCCACCGGTCGTATGAGGCGGGGTTGCTCTCATACTCGTAGACGAAGTCGTTGGCAGCCCACAAGGGAGTCTTCATGGGAAGTAGCGGAAGTCGGTGCGCAGCAAGTCTCGGCGTAGATGTTCCGCGGTGGCGAATGGCCTCTCGGGCTGCATCACGAACTCCATCGAAGAAGGTGGCTCGAGGTAGGGTGCGTCGAACACGTAAATGGCTCGTGTGCTCGAAATCCTTGAAGATCTTCACTTCCACTCTCAGCGTTCCTCGTCTCCATACATGCCAACGTATCCACGGTAGAGGGTATGGGCGGAAGTTGAGCTCTTGCATGAGGTTGTGGATCGTCGCGAAGAGTCAGGCAAGGGTTCCGTGGGAGGCGGGTGGGTTGCTCCATCTAAAATTTGGAAGGGAGAGGAGTTAGTGTCGGTTTTGGTAAAGAGACTTGAGAAAGAGAGATAATTTAAAAGCGCATTTCTTATTAAAATATATCCTTAAAGCTGGTCTCTTGCTAAGGTCACGTCTTAGAGTCATTGTTGCTCTGATACCATTTTTGTCGGGACCCGGAACAACAACTCCGAGCCCCTCTGTGTAAATCGCACTATCCCAGGAAAAGCTAGTGCACACAGGTTTAACAGTGATGTATATCATGCAAAAATAACCACGAGATATTATAAAACGAAAATACGGCCCGAAGGCCAAGTCTTACAATAAGGCACCAGGCCAACAAAGTAAACGAAACAGCGGAAATAAAGTAAAGGTAGCAGCACAGCCCATCCAGCTCCCCACAGCGAATGATCAGAAGGCGCATCCTACTCATTGAAGTAGTCCTCACCGTCGTAGTCGCCCTCGAAGTCTGGCAACAGATTTAGCAAGGTGAGTACGAAAGTACTCCCAAGGTAAGCAAGTAAATGCTTACGCAAGTTACACCAGGAATTATAACAGATTTGATGCATGCATAAGGGATTTCAAAGGAAGCTTAATAGGGTAATGTGCGGAAAGCAATACTTGAATTTAAATACCATAACGTAAGTCTGGCGAATTTAAATACAGATATGAAACATTGTTTTTAACAAGTAATATCGTTAGTGTAGGCTCCAACCCACACTAACCTATCCACGAGAATCCACGGACCATTACCAAATCCAACGTTTGTTTGCCAAAACCAAGTTTTATGAAAATTCAAGTCTAATCTGTGAAGACTCTACTCGGCATGTCCATGACCGTGGACACGGCTATCTAGATAGTTTGTTACTCTGCGAGGTGTACAACTTTACCCACAAGACATTCCCTCTCACTTGAGCCACGCGATCAACACACCGCCTTAGGTGTGCGGCGGAGAGTTCATGACAAGGCTATTCAGATGATTCATAGCCAACATAATCACGCCGCCACTAAGGTTTCACCACAACTCGAATCCACGAGTTGGAGCCCCCTCTGGTGCCATGTGAGACTTCCCACAGCCTACGCCGCGCTCACATTTAGCCTATAGCGAGACTATAGTTGGAACTTCACAAATTACTTAGCCAGGTCCGTCCCATACCGGACTTGTGGTAGTCTGAAGTGACCGTAAAATAATTCACGAAGCGGTCCTTAAGTTGATTTAGGCTCAACCACATACCCCGTACGATAATCAACAGTGTCACCAAACACGAGGCATACCGGTACCCACCACCTAACCATTAGCCTAAGTCCAAAACATGTTTTCTATTTTCATTTTTAAATAATTTCCGTAAAACCACCCTTGACTCACCGAAGTCAAGATATTGATTTTCAAAGTCTGTCATTTCATGTGAAAGATTGATCCCACCAAAAATTATACTAAGCCAGGCTAAGCATTTCTATAAAATTTTCTAGTCAATACTATGGTACTAACTAGTTTTCAGCTAGGGTGACAAGGTATACGAATTCAGGATTTCAAATAGGCTATAATCAAAGGATCATGGGAATATCTAAGTTTCAAATCCAATTTGAATTATACTTGAATAAAGATACGCATGCATATCTGATAAAACAACATAAATAATTTTAAAATATTAGGTTCAACATGGTCAAAGGTGTAACTTGCCTTGATCGTAGTCTGCTGCGATTAAATCGAATTCAAACTCTCGGAATCGTCAATATCTAACGAAAAATCAATTCATAGCAATTTCAAAACAAAAATCCAAACTCAATCCAAATAACTTCCAAAAATAATAAAATACACTGGGAGACAGAATTCTGAATTTTGGATGTGGGTCAACAATTTTTAAAAAAGGAAATGAGGCTTTTAAAAGAAATTGGAAGTTTTAATTTGAATTTAAAACTTGGAATTACAAAATATATTCAAATCAAATTTAAATAAATTTCAAAATTTCAAAATTATTCCAGAAATGGGTAGATCATGATTTTAGAAAAATTTAGAAATTTGAATGGGTCAATTTGGAGTTAAAATGCAAAAGTTATAGCCTTCCAAGTTTGAATTCAAAATAAAAGAAAAAGGGTATTTTCTGGATTTATTTTTAAACCGAAAAGGATTTATGACGTCAGCACGAATTATTTTTCTAAAGAAAATTATAGATTATGACGTCAGCCCTAGGATTAATATATTCGGGCGAGGTCGACAGTGGGGCCGGTGTCATGGGCCGAGTCCATGGACCCGAGGAAGGGTGAGTGGCGGCGCGCGCGAGGGAGCGGGTGGCGGCGTGGCGCCACGGGGCTATCCGCGTGGTCGCCGCGTGGCTGCGCCACGTCACGGCTTTATGCCGGCGTGGCGGCACGCCGCGAGTGGCGAGGGGTGCGGGTGGCGGCGCGTGCGCCGTCCGCCGCCACTGGCTGCCACGCCGCCGCTTCGGCCGGACGGCCGAGGTGCTGGTCGGCGATGGCGGCGCTCGGGGCGATGGTCGCCGGAGCTCGGTGGCGGCGCGCCGGCGAGTACCAAAGCAGCGAGGAGAACGCGAAGTGCGTCGGTACCTTGCACGAGGCCGAGATGGCGGAGAGGGAAGCCGGTGGAGAGGCGGCGGTCGGAGAAGCCTTCACGGCGGCGGAGTAGCTCCGGTGGTGCGTGCCGGGAGGTGGTCGCGGTGTTCGCTGGGCACCGGCAAGGTCGGGAGGCTTCGGCGGGGCGAGGGGCTTGAGCCGCGCGATTGCTCGCGAGTAGCCGGAGCAGCGGAGGGAAATCGGGCGCGAGGAACCCTGGGGCTGGATTAAGCGCTCGGAGGCTCGGGGTGGCGGTGTGAGTAGAGGACCTCGGGGTACCCCTTTTATAGGCCGGGAGGAGGGTAGCGGTTGCGCGAGTTCGCGAGTGCAGCGGCGGGAGGTTTATTGCGGCGGTGGTAACGGCTGTGATTATGCGTGATTATGCCCGCAATGGGCGCGGTGGAGGTGCAATTGCGATCGGCCGTTGGCGCGGGCATAAATCGGAAGAAACCGAAGCTTTAAAAGCTTGGTTTGCGGCAAGAATGGCGGCGTGGCGGAGATCGCGCGAGGAAGAAAGGAAAGGGGCGGGAAGACAGGCGACGAGTGGGGCCCGCGTCGGCGAGAGAGAAAAGAAAGGAAGGAAAGAGGGGACGGTCGGATGCTTGTGGGTGGCACGGGGAGAGATCGGGACGTGGCGCATTGCGAAGGGGTAAGTGAAGGGGGGCGGCCGAGATCCGATCCGACAACGAAGGTTAGATCGGGCGGGACGGTGCTTAAGTGGGAAGGCGCGCCGAGATGAGATCGGCAATAGGGGACGGCTTGGATAATACCACGTGGCGGCAGGAGCGGAGAGGGGAGCGGTGAAGCGGTAAGTGGGTGCCGGCGGCGAGGATTAAATCCGGCGCGGGAGTGGACGGTCCGATGCGCGACACGCGTCGCACGCGGAGAGAGGGAAGGCGGGGAGAGGGTTTAAGTTAAATCGGACGGCTGAGAGGGAACCCGGCGGGCGGAGGGGCGCTGATGGGTGACACACGCGCGGGGGAGGTTTTTGGGATTTCTTTCTTTTTGATTTTCCAGAAATGCTAATAAGCTTTAGAAAACTCAGAAAAATACCAAATAAATTTTGAAAAATCCAGAAAAATTTAGAGAACTATCTGGAGCTATTCTAGACTTAATAAAAATATGTCCCACTCATTTTAACAAGTATAATTTGCAAAGGTACAATTTGATTTTGTAGGGAAGGTTTTAATTCCTTCTAAAATCTAGAAAAATTAATATAATATCATATTTTGACTTAAGGAAGCTGAAATACAATTGTTTTAGCTTCTAGGAATGCAATAAATTTATTTTTGACTTTTATACAATAAATTTTATAATTTTTCTCAAATCAGGATTTTAACATAATTCCAGAAAATCCAATAAACTCCAGATTAAATTTCCAATAAAGGGACAAAATTTTGGGGATGTTACACTAAAGTACTTATCCAATTTCGATTATTAAAAACAAGTTGTTTACAAAATGGCTTTCAAAGTAATTATGTAGATTTGAAATAAAATGCTGATTTTTGCAAATAAACCATATAGCCTTCCTTTGTGAAGCCTTACATCCTTGCATTTTTCCCAAGACTTGCAGAGTACATTTCTGTACTCACGTGTTGCTCTATAAATATAAAAGCAGAGAATGAAGAAGATCAAGCTGGAGAGTATGACTTCTGCGCCGAATGTGGATGCGGTGGATTATTCTCGGATGCCTAGGATTCGTTTCCCCAGTCAATTGCACATGGCGATTGATGGGTCATTATTATCTTCATTTGCTTCATTGTGTTTATTTTTGCTTGAGTTACGTGAACCTTAGTAAGGCAATAGCCTTTGTAAAACTTGATTACTATTGTAATAAAGCGTTGTTGGCAATGTATCATCTTTTCTTTTGAGCTGTGTGTACTAGCATTGATCTGCGGGACTAGTACGAATAATACGAGGTCTAGGAGTTTCTACTCGGGTCTCACACTAATGCCGCCGCGCGATAACCTAACCTAATCCTCGTTGATCTCGGCCGTCCGATCTTTTCCCCGATGATCCAAGCCATCCAAACCGAATCGGTATCGTGCGTCACCATACCCGTCGGGTTGCCTCGGTTCAGTGATAAATACACCACTCATCCCTCGGTTCGCGTGCTACCCGCGCCGTCTCGGGCTGCACCGCCGTCGCTGTATGTCCCGAGCTCGCCCGCGCGCGGGTCGTCGCCGTCATCTTCCGTCGTCGGTGAGCCCTCCACGCTATCCCGTCGCCGCATCGCTGCCGTCGCCGCGTCGTCCTCCGCGCCGCTCCCCTGCGCCTCGGCTGCGCTCGCGCCGCCGCCGTCGTCATCGCCTCGCTCCGCCGCGCCGCGCGACGCCAGCGCACGCGCCGCGCCACGCGTCGGCGATCCGCCCGCCACCGCGCCCGCCGCCTCATCCCGCCGTCGCCTCGGTCTGGATCGGCGATCCGGTCGCGCTGCGTCGCGATCCCGCCGTCGGATCCCGCGCCCCGCCGCGCGCGCGTCGGCCTAGGCCACGTCAACCCTAGCGGCGTGGCATGCCGCGTGGACATGCCATGTCGGCGCCCGTCGGCCGGAACCCGTCCGGGTGCCGCGTCGGCGCCATCACCCCGTGACACGTGGCAGCACCAGCTGCTGCCACGTCACTCCTACCCCGCCGCGTCAGCATCGCCGCCCACGCGTGCACTATTCCGTGCGCCGAGTCCACGGTGGACCCGGTTTCCGTCGACCGGTCCACAAAGCCTGATAACTTTTCGATTTTCCGATTTTCTTTAGATTAAATTTTACGAGAGCCCGTTCTCCTCCGTCCTAGCTCCGATTGACCCCGTTCTTTTTACTAAATTCATCTAAAATCGAGCTCTAACTGTTGGTTCTAGTTTTGTGAATTTTTGAGTTCATTTTCTTATCATTTTATGTGTTTCTTTGGTTTCGGTTGCTTTCTCTCTCGCTAGATTCAGATTCCGGAGGAGCAGGTTCCGCGCACGAAGACCAGGAGTACCTCGCTGAGCATAACCAAGGCAAGTCGTGTCCTTTGATTATGTTGAACCTAGTTTGCAATCTATTATTTAATTATTTTGTTTTAAAGTAAATTGCATCGCTATTTTTATTCAACCGTTGTAATTGGTAGTTATTGTCCCTTTTGAATTTATCCCTCCTTGATAACTTTGAACACCATGATACCCTTGTCACCATAGGTTGGGAAATATACTAGTGATGTTATGATATTTGTCACATGGGTTGGTACGATTTGATGCTTAGTCTTGCTTAAAGTTACGATCGGGTTTATCATCACATGTGAAATATAAATTTGACTTAATGAGATATGGAACTGTGGTTGGTGCCACGTATACTAAAATTTGTGCCATGACGTTGGTGCGTCATCGGTGGTGGTTATACAAACTTGGTTTTGCACTCAGGCGAGTGATCGTGTAGTAAAGGGTGAAGTGCAGGTGCACTTTGGGGATGTGGTAGTCTCGCCCGGGTAATGTTAAGGACTTAACTTTGTGCGCCATTGATCTGAGCTTAATCGTGCAAACCACATGTCTAGTATGGGATAGACTGGTGATTAATTTGTAATATTTCGATTCAATTACGCCATTGTGATGGACATGGTTGCTGATTTCCATGTGACGCAAAGGGGGTGTGATCACGAAACCTAGCGGGCGGGATTGGGTTGAGGTAGAGCATTGTAAAGGTCTTATTGTGATTTCACGAGATCGAGGCTAATCATATCGTATGGGTGCAGTTGTGCAACCTCTGCAGTGTAAAACTATTTGAATAGCGCGTCCTCGATCGTGGACAATGCTCGGTGATTTCACACGAGGGTAGTGTTTTCAATTATAACTTGGTGGTTTATGTTGGAGGTGAGCAGGTAGTTTCTTTGTTGATTTAGCTTGTGAATTGGTGTTCACAAGTGGTTCTTATTTATTTCCTTTGATTATTTATTATTGTTGTTTTCCTTTAAACTTCGCTTTTAATCTAGTTATTATGTTTATTTTTAAATGCCTTTTATGCAAATTAACCTTTCAGCCTTCCATTGGTAAGCCTTGCATATTATATTGCATTTTTGTTACAAGCGACTTCTTTGAGTACCAATGTACTCACGGCTTTACGCCTATGTTGCTCAGTTGAGAGAGAGGAGTACTATCAGCAGGAGGTTCGAGAAGGAGAGTACCACGACGACTTCATGGATTAGGCTTCGTTCTCCACTCGATAGCCTATGGCTTGTCGATTGGTCGCTACGTTTTATTTTGGATTTCCGCTGCTATTTTGTTAAGCCCTTTCGGCTAGAGATATTGTAAGCTGATTGTGCTCACCCTCGCATCTTCATACCCAGAAGCTGGATGCCATGACCACTATGTCTACGACGATGCACTAGTCCCGACACATGGAGCCGACGACAATAATTAAGGCGAATTTGCAAAAATTCAAGTCCTAGACTAGTAGACCTGCTAGGAGGGTGTGCACCTATATTACCTAGGGTTAGGCAATATAGTTTACACACATTTACCCCTCAGTCGCTTGCTTGTGGCTATTGGTCCTACCTTTGTTCTTTTTTCCACTGCTATCTTTTGGAATGTAAATCTTTGGCCATGTCGGCCCTTATGTAAACCATCACCCGACATGGTATATTTCAAACTCTGATGTATATTATTAAGGTTTGATGAATGTCTCGCGATGTATGAATTGATACGGCAATGTACTATGAGCAATATCTCGATCTAGGAAATAGTGCAATGGAATCACAGAAGATCTCGAATTTCAATTCAGTCGGCAGTACTGTATGAGAGCATACGACTGTAGGGTAACACTTAGGAAGGCGACTAGGGAATGAAATAGGGACTTAATTTTCATAAATATAGTGTATTATTTCCTCTCTTACCCCTCCTACATCTGATCTTGTCTTCCTTCTTTTGTTTTAAAAAGAGATACTAACCCTAGTGCCTTAATGTACAGATGGCGGGAGGCTGCAGAGGGTGCTTGGGACTACTTTACTCATGGGCGGTGCGTGGGGACTTGCATGTTTTTGCGCAAGTTGCTGCACTACTTGATATAAGGATCAGCTTATCTCAGGGGACACAAGGCCACCGAGGGCCCAAGGAGTCTTGGATTATGGAGGTCTTCCTCTATGCCACAGGCGAGATCGCGCCACCACATGTCTTGAGTGCATAGGAGGAGCACTGCATCTATGGCCCTTCAAGGCGCTGCTCGCCTAATCACTACACAGCTATCGACATCCATGGACCTGCATCGCGACATCTCCATTCTTCTACTATCTGTCCCGCCAGAGGCGCGAGCCACAACGAGACTTTTCTCCCGCAGATAGAGGACAACTCCATGCCCTCCCACCAGGTTCACCTCACCAGGGCCATGAGAGCCACTTACACTGCAACGCTCGAGGAGATCACGCTAAGGCCCAATCGAAGAAGATTAAGGTGCCTCCCGAGCCCTGGAAGTACAAGCTCAGTGTGTCGTTGATCCCCAAGTCATAATTATCCAGCCTTAGACTGGTTTGTAGGACTTTGCATGTCTGGTACATGCAGAGGTCCAATAGAAGGCCAAACCGGCAAAGTGGATTCACCATGAGATACACGGAGGTATATTTCCTCCATGACTCGGGCTACTTCATCATGATCTTCGAAGACTTGTTCTTACTATTCAACTTTGATGAACTCGACGTCTCACTTCTACGATGTTGGACACTGCAAGTTTACTGTACAATCAAGTTCTACATTCATGTAATACCGATAAATGTCATAACTCATTGCTTATATATATATCCATGATCCAACAAGTTCGGCGACGGTGGCAATCGGTGGATTTCCTCGACCCATACTTGGTCTCTGAGCAATTCATCAAAGACAACGCTTCCTTTATTGAAAATTACATAACAACAGGATTACTTGCTCAAAGTGATGAGGACTACATCGTGGTATCCTTCAACCAAGGCTAAGTGCTTCACTAGTTACCATATATGTTTTATTTATACTTTATATGCAATATAAACTTAGGATTAATCACTATGACTAGGTCTCATTAGATTCTAATTGTGATTGTGCCAAAATAAAACAAGATAATATACCTTGATTTCCTATTTAGGAGCAATCACGATTTCACTCTTGTGCAACAAGAAATTGATAGGTAAAGGGAGCCGCCGTAGAGGTTGTATTTCATTCAGTTGTTTAATTTATTTGTGAGATCAGTGTAATAACTGTCATGTGTTATATATGTGATCTATTTGTGTTATTTAATTCATTTGTGATATCTATGTAATAATTGTCGTGTGCTATATATGTGATCTGCTTGCTTGTTTTCAGAAAGCATGGCTAGCATTTCCTGATGCTACCTAAAAACAGAAAATAATTTAGCTTTTCAAATATCTATCACAGACAGTTTGTAACACAAAACTGTCTATGATATGTCTGATATCATAGACGACTATATTTAAGAACTATCTGTGATATCAGACATATCACGTATGATTTTTGGTATTAGCTATCTGTGATATCTTACATATCAAAGACAGTTATTAGCATTAACCGTTTATGATATGTAAGATATCGCAGACGGCTATGTTTAAGAACCGTCTATCATAACAGACATGTCATAGATGAATGTTTTGAAAAATCATTTGTGTTATAACCTACCACAAATGGTTTGAGTGCCGTCTGTGATAACCACATGTTATCACAAATACATAAATTCGATGGTTCAGATACCATCTGTGATGACGGTTTTGAACCGTCTATGATGATCCTTTCTATGGTAGTGTATATATCATCCTTGAGTTTAGATTTGGAAAATCATCCGTCCATGCATGTTGTCAATTTAGACGTACATTGATATTTGTTAGGGCAATTAGTGGACTTCCTAGTAAATAATCAGCGGTGGAGCTTAGAGGAAATATCATCCGCCAATGTTGAATAAGATACCATGACATAGAGTTACTCGGACAGCTCCACTGGATCAATAGCTTGGCTAAAGGAAAGCATATCTTGAAGGGCAGCATCAGCAACTTAAGTAAAAGAATGTGAGTTGCTAGCAATCTGCTTAGGATATTAGATAATAGATACTTGTATGTTTTTTTAGATGTCTATTTGTCAGTTAACTAAAAAAATCCTCAAATCTCAGTCATTTATTCATCTATTGCATCATGATCCAACCACCCACATCTCTCTCTCAATCCATATATAAAATCATCCCTAATCCTAACTCAATCCTCCCACATCCCACCCCTAGCTGTCATCACCCAAACTCCCACCCTGCTCGCCACCTCCCACTACCTTGCACAGTTGTTGGGCATCACTTCTGCCACCATTGTCGCCTCCCACCCTCAGTGTTGGTACCACCACCTCCTTCTCCGCCGCCTCCCCTACTTTGTTCACCATCTCCGGTGGCTCACCGCCATCAAATCTGCTGCCCCCACCACCTTGCTCCACCAGATCCATTGATCACATTGACGGATCACCCGCCAGTGCTGCTCACAACCATCTTGAAGCTGAGGTGCTACCCTCCTCCTCCCTCTAAATTCTAGGGTTTCGGTGAACTCTAACTTTAACTCATGCACATCCAGCTGTGAAGACGATGCTACTGTCACTAGTAGAAAAAGAAGAAGACGACGACCCCCCAAACATGAAACTTCACACGTGATCTAAAGGTGAGAAAATATGTAGGGATATGGGTAAGCTACACTAGCGCAGATTAAAATTTTCTACCATATAAACCCAAAAACCATATGAGTAAGAAATCATAGATTGTTACTACTAGATGCACAATGCGACGAAAGTAGAGTTAAAGCGGCCGGTTCAATGTAACGCGTGTCAGTGTAGTATAAATAGTCGATCATCCTCTAACCAACTGTCTCCTTCTCACGAACATCACGATCAGCGCCACAGTCAATAAAGCCTCTACCTTCATGATCATCCGATCCACGAGAATAGTGTTTAGCAACCCCTATATAAACTATTACACACATAGAAAATTATAACAATCTTAGGTATAAGGATCATATATATACTATGTATGAGATCAATCGATGACAATTAAGAATATAACAATTCTCATATTATCTTATGGTAGGTCAATCTAACACCATGTTACGTAACATATGTCTACATTATTGATTTGATATCCCCATATCTATGGTCCGTGAAACATGATCATCAATCAATACGTTTTTGATCTATAAATTATAATTATCCCACATAATAATATAAGATCAGGATAAATTAGAATAACATCAAAACATGAATAAAAGTTCCACGAATAAGTCATATACTTGTTGATTAATATAAAAATATTTATTTAAGGGATAAATAGCAACATAGAAATGATAATCACTTTCATGATCGTCTCTAGAGCATATCACTAAGAAAATAGACTAAGATTTCAAGAATTTTCGGTTGCCGAGAATTAGCAATCTCATTTTTATCCTTTAGTGACATGGACTCCACTTGCTTGTTAACTAGTAATTGATAAGAAGATATGTGTAATTAAGAAATCAAACAATCAGGACATTCATTTATTAGAATGGACAGATACATGTAACACAAACGAAGGAACCAAATGGATTAGATCCATATATAATAAACCACAAGCTTTTACGCGTCCTTGTTATTAGCCAGTGCTGCCATATCCATGCGTGCATGGCTTGTGAGACCTGGACGTAGCAGTCCAGCGAGCGACAGTGCATCCATGCATGCATGTGGCTAGATAGGCTAGCAGTAGCAGCTACTTAATTAGGCAGGAACTTGGACTTGATGGAGTCGACCAGGCCGGCGTCGTCGATGCGGAACGCCGTGGCCAGCACGTCTGTCGGCACCGTCGGCGAGGCTCCAAACAACGCCTCGGCGACGGGCTGCGTTCCCGGCAGCTGGCTGTTGAACGCCGCGATGACGACGGCGGTCGAGCTGGAGCAGCTGTTCTTCTGGAAGTGGACGAGGCCGCGGGGGAAGACGAACACCTCGCCCTTGTGGACGGTGCGGGCGAAGAGCTTGTTGGCCGTGGTGATGAACCCGACGTCAAGGAAGCCCTCTAGCACGAAGATCACCTCGGTGGCGCGCGGGTGGGTGTGCGGCGGGTTCAGCCCCCGCGGTGCAAAGTCGATGCGCGCCATGGACACACCCAGGGTGTTGAGACCAGGGAGCTTCTCTACGTTCGCCGCCATCACCACCGACCCCACCGCCTTGCTGGTGTTACCGGCGTTCGCGAGCCCGTCGAAGAAGAAGTCGTCCACCGTCACGTTCTCCGGCCTCTTGCACGGGAACCCGTTCAGCCGCAATGCTGCGTGCATCCATGCAAATTAGTAAGCAAGCATGATATTTCATGAGGGAGCTACTCTGTTCTCAAATAGACATCGTTTTAGAATAAGTGTAGTCAAACTTTAAAACTTTCATCACTGATATTTACAGAACTACATTTAGATTTTTCATATGGAAGTGGTATTAGTAGATTGGTCATGAAAAATACTTATTAATGATGGCGCGACCAGATCAGAATCGTGTCGCTACTTACGGCCCTGGAGGGATTTGTAATCGGCGACGCAGAAGTCCTGGAGCATGTCGGGTTCGCCGGCCAGCGAGGGGGCGGCGAGCGCTAGGAGGAGGACGAGGACGGCCAAGGAGGCACTGCCCGCCATGCTCAACTTAATTAGCTAGCTTGGTTCTTGTTATTTAGGTTAATTAAGTATGTCTGAGATTGACGAGGAAGGGAAGATGGCATTTATAGGGGCCGGCCGGTGCGTAGCATGACGAAGACGTGATCAATTAATTGACGTATGACCAAGTTATTTGGAAGAGGGTGATGACCTGTATCTTCAGATAGACTTGATGTTAGGGTTAGTCGATGCATGGGCAGAAATTGCAGTAGTTCAAAGCATTGTAATGTACCCCTACTAACCTCTGTTCCTAATTAATTCATGTCATCAAGGCTCCGTGAGATGGTTCAATTCACTATTATTACACTTACTTTTTTTATCATGTCATAAATGTGACATATAGCAGAAATGGATTATGTCGTATGCATGTGACATGGTTCAATTCACTATTTATTGCACTCAGTTTTTAATTATATTATGGAAATGTGTTCATCTTCGTTGCATCAATTGCTATCCGCGATACTACGTAAACTTTTTTATTTTTAATTTTTGATTTTTTTTGTTGGTAATATGTAAATACTTTGTTTGGATGTAAGAAACCTGTGATTTCGAGGGGGTACTTTGTTGGTAATAATCAAGAATCATGAGGCAATACATACAGCAATTGATCATGATCAAATCAAGCATTTGCCCATATGAATATTATTCTTTTTAATGAGTAATTGTAGGTGCAACTTCGGAAAAGAAAATTTGATAAAGTTTTTTCTTATCTAGAGGTCATTATATACTTTATTATTGTGCTATAGATACCTTCCACTGTCTTGTTTCTTTCACTCTTGCCGGAGCTGGATTACATTTGTCATATGGAATTGGTATTAGTAGACAGGTCATAAAAAGTATTTCCACGCCATTATTTTTTCTATAATCTCTATTAATCTATAATTAGAAGATGTAATGTCCAAATGTGTGTATCGGAGAGGCCACGTCCATTTAATTCTAAAGTAAAAAAAAAAAGAATGCATATATGTGAGTTGCATCTTGTTCGACGAGTCCCATGAACTAACTTAATCAAGTCGTACGTTGGTTAGCTAGTATTGTCCACATATAACACGATCTATTCAGATGTCTCATGCGACCTGTCCGGGTGTTGCTAGCTTTACTAGTTCTCGTCCAGACTAAATCCGTACTGATAATGCCGTGGCAACATGCCAACAACTATGGATATATTATAACCACCCTATTTCTGAGGCCATTAGTTTTCCCGCAATACCCCAGAATATTCAGCTGCAAAGTATTATAGTTGATTGTGTATATTAGACAAGTTTGCAGCAAAAAGGTGTAATACTACTAGAAAACGGATCATCCCTCACGGGCTTTAGTTTTCCTGACGGGCCCGCATAGACCGTGAGGGATATCAATTTTTGTGACGGGCCCATATATCACCGTCACAAAAATACATTTTCCTGTCGGGCTCCACGAGCGCTAAGGAAATATCACGATTTTGTGGCGGTATTAAGCGAACCGTGAGGATAATTGAAGTAATTCCTGACGGGCCCGCGTAGCCCGTGAGGTTAATTATCCAGCCCGCCCGTTGATTTCCCCAATTTTCGTCCGCCCGCGTAAACCCTAGTCTGATTTCCAAGCCGCGCCGCCTCGCTCGCACCCTCCCCATCCTCCCCCGCAGCCTCGCTCAGCACGCCGCCCTCCTCGCTCTCCCTCCCCACGCCGCCTCCCCCTCCCCGCCGCCCCTCCTCCCCTCCCCGCTGCCCCTCCTCCCCTCGCTCTCCCCGCCGCCTCCTCCTCCCCTCCCCTCCCCGCCCGCCTCGCTCTCCCCGCCGCCCTCCTCCCTCTCCCTCCCCACGCCGCCTCCCCTCCCCCCCGCCGCCCTCCTCCCCCTCCCCCCG
Organism: Melocanna baccifera; assembly: GCA_036346265.1. Classification (NCBI taxonomy): domain Eukaryota; kingdom Viridiplantae; phylum Streptophyta; class Magnoliopsida; order Poales; family Poaceae; genus Melocanna; species Melocanna baccifera. The sequence goes on along the minus strand of CM070687.1, from coordinate 1,368,074 downwards.
CCGCCCCCTCCTCCCCCTCGCTCTCCCCCCGCCGCCCTCCTCCCTCCCCCTCCCCGCGCAGATCCGATCCCCCGCCGCCCCCTCCGCAGATCCGATCCCCTCGCCGCCCTCCTCCCTCTCCCCGCCGCCCCTCCTCCCCCCCCCCCGCCCCTCCCCTCCCCTCGCCCCTCGGTCCCGCGCGGCGACTCCACGATCCGCCCGGGCGCGCCCTCGCGGACTGCGCTTCCGCTCTCGGCCTCTGGTGCGGTGGTGCCCTCGCCGAGTCGCCGCACCGCCTCCTCCTCGCGGCTCGCGGCCTCCAACTTTGCGAGGGGCGGGCTGTCCGGCTATGCCTTCGGCTCCGGCGCAGTGGGGTGAGCTCTGTGTTGCATCCAATCAGCTCAGTGGGATCGCACTGGAAATGATTTTTCTTGCTCACACATGCTGCTCACTGGTGGAGTATCTGGATTCCTGCTGTTGCTGCTATACTACATAGTAAGTTTTGTATTCTTTGGATTCGACTGTTGTTTGTACAAAGTTGATACATTATAATCTAACAAACTTTATCATTATGAACACAATGCATGATGTTGCTGTCTGTGAGCCAATATCTCGTGCAGATTGATGTTATTCATGTTAAGAAGGCGTTGATTCTGTTCCAGTGGATGGGCTTGAATGCGTTTATAGTCTATGTTATTCAAGGGTTCTATTGGCGGTCCCCTGAGAACAACCTGGTATATATCTCATGTGTAAATGCATCCTGCCATATTTGTTGTAGATTATCTGGTTCATATCAATTTATTACACATACCCAATATTTTAGTACCGATAATAATCTTACATGTTGGTTATGCATTTGTTGGTCGAAAAATAATTTGCCAAAGTGTTGACCCTCGATACTGATTGTATAAGAAATGCTTTTAATGTTGATCACGAGCGAGAGCAAGCGTACAAAGAGGATTGCTATATCATACGGTACATCTATGTTGAAGATGGAAAATATTATCTTCATTCTTTGTTTGGTCTTGACATAATAGTGTAAAGGTGCGTTCTTTGGTAATTTCCTTGCTAAGAGCCACATCACATTTTCATATAAAAGGAAGGGCCGTTAAAACATGTTCCACTGCAGTAATGCTCGGATAAATTGCTAGGTCGGTTCATACATGCATATTGCGTGTTTGTCGGTATTTTGCATGTTGCTTAACTTAATCTCTGCATTTGGTTGCGGGAAGATAGAGTTGCCGCAGCATCATTAATGTCAAGCATGGCTGATTTAGTCAAAGGGCAGCGGTTGTGGTCACTACTTGATCCCTTACCTTTGAACAAATCCACAAAATTCACACTTCCAACACAATTTTCTTTACCATGATATTATGCGATATCACTTATTTGCAAAATGTTATTGTAGGCGCAAGTGTTTGAGGCGGAGAACAGATTTGTTTTCCTAGTATTCAAGTCATTGATCATATTCATGGTATATGTGGATACTTTGTGTGTTGTGCAGTTCATGTACTTGAATATTAATTAAGAAAAGGATGTATACTTGGATGTAAATACTGGAGTGTGTTATATCCTTCCGTTTTCAGGGGGGCAGAAGTGCTGCATATATATAAGAACTCCATTCAAGTCTTAATTTTGCTTCTGATGCTTATGTAATATGATAAATGCTTGATGAATGTTGATACATATATCTTGTGTGATGGATGAATGATGGTCTGGTTTGTGCAATGTTAGAGCTATTATTTGATATGCAGGTTTACATTATTGTCCTTTGTTTAAGTCAATATGCAATGTTGATATGCAATGTTAGAGCTATTATCAATGTGCAATGTTGATATGAACAAATCTGTTATATTTTTTTTTGTTAGTTTGTGCTAATTTTCCTCACGGTTAGTACCGTCAGGTTAAATCAATTTTCCTCACGGTCGGTTAGTACCGTTAGGTTAAATCAATTTTCCTCACGGTCGGTTAGTACCGTCAGGTTAAATCAATTTTCCTCACGGTCGTTAATCGGCCGTCGAGTTAAATTTCACGACGGTAAGACCGTCGAGTTAAATATCACGACGGGTAACCGTCGACCAAATTAATTTCCACGACCAGCCCGCCACGGCGGGATTTGCGAGACGGAACGTCGAAATATTAACTCGACGGTTTTGTATTTTCCTGACGGTTTTTAACCGTGAGGGATTATCTCTTTTCTCGTAGTGTAACATTCTGTTTTTGAGCTCCTTTTAAAAGCCTTTAAAATAAAAAATGCATTTACTAAATTTTCTGGAATCTAATTAAGCTTAAAATAAAATTTCAAAAATAAAAAGGATTTAATCTGATTAAAATAAACACTAACATAAACTCAAAATATTTTATTTGGATTCCTTGTGTCTCAAGGATTTTTCTGGAATTTTTGGAGAATTTTTTCGGATTTATTTTCTGTTTTCTAGTGCTCATTTTGATTTATCTGAGTTTCTGAAAAAGAAACCCCCGAAGGACTAAAAAATTTAGCAGCGAAAAAATAAAAATAACCGTAGAAACTATTCAACATGCCCACAGACAATTGACTAGAGAGTGAAGTCCTAATCCGTAAAGTCGCTGAAGTATCCTCCCTCTGGTACCTCAATTTGCATAAAATAATATTTTAAAGAAAATACGATAATTAGTTTGAAAGCAAACTTGAGTAAAAACAATAAATAATAAGTAATCAATGGAATTGCAAGCCACTATGAACCTCTCATCCACAAGTTAAACCAACAGTGAACTAACCATTCACTTTCCAATATAAATAATCCAAGTTTTATGAAAATTCTACCCATCGTGTGAAATCATCGAGTATTGTCCGTAACCGGGGACACGACTATTCGAATAGTTTTACACTTTGCAGAGCTTGCACAACTGTACCTACATGATGTGATTAGCCTTATAATAAGGAAATCACAACAAGAGCTTTACAATGTTCAACATCAACTCAATCTTACCCGCTATGGTTTCGCTTCACACACCACCCCCTGCGCCTCGTGGAAATCAACAACCATGTACATCACAATGGCGAGATTAAAATTGAAATATCCCAAATTAATCAGTCAGGTCTATTGGTCAGTGATAATCGAAGGTTATCACAGACGATTTTCAAACCGTCTGTAGTGTAAATATCATAGACGGTTTTTAAGTAAAAACCGTCTGTGATAGCTGATAATCACAGATGGTTTTTAACTAAAAACTGTCTGTGATATATAAATATCACAGACGGTTTTAGTTTGGAACCGTCTGTGATATTTATATATCACAGACAGTTTTTAGTTTAGAACCGTTTGTGATATGTGAGTATCACAGACAGTTTTAATTTACAACCGTCTGTGATGTGTGAGTCACAGACAGTTATCCTACAAAATCGTCTATGATAGTTTATTCTATACCTAAGTTTTTTTTCTATTTTTCAGTTAGCCTCAGAAAATGTTAGCTATGCTTTTTAAAAACAAGCAAAAACAAGTAAATACGATATCAAACATAGCAGAGAACATTTTATTTCCATTACAATCCACTATTACAACATCACAAGATTACAATATACCATTACAACATTATAAGATTACAATCCACCATTACAATAACAGAGAACATTTCATTTTCATTACAAATCAAGCAACAGAGAAGAAAGAAAATAGAAGATGCAGCTTGGGTAGACCTTCTTAGCAGCCGCCACACTGTAAGCTCCTAGGCAGCCCTAAACCCAACAAAGTAATTAGCAACAATGGAAACTATATACGATGAAGACCTAAAGCCCACAGAATGAAATATTAGAAGAAACAATGGAGAGAGGAAGCTTACGATGCATTTGAAGGGAGGGGGCGGATGGATTCAGGTGAGTATTTATAGAGGAGGGAGAGCTATGATCCGTGGGGTGTGGGTTAGTCGATTTCTATTGGATGAAACTAGGTTGAGGAGGATTGACGGGCCCAGTCATCAGAGAAAAAATTATCACAGACGGTTCTTTATTAAAAACCATATGTGATATTAGCTATACATATACCGATACAATATAAACAACTAGTCTGAAAATATTAAAGAATAAAGTTCTATATGGCTTATATATACTCATCTGAAAGGTTTCGACGAGATCTACAACTTTGCAGTTGAGACCAACCCAAAATTTTGAAAGGAAGATTCAAAATTTTGGCAAAAACAGGAATCAAAAACTTACGATTCAAATTTTAGGGTCTTCGATAGAGACTGGCACAAGCGGGTTATTTGTTTGGATCGGGCTCGTCGTTAGCTTTCCAACGAGTACAAGAACGTCGAAAATGGACACTGTATGCAAAAGTTATACCCGTTTTACTGAAGGTGTGTCAAAACAGAATTCTACTTGAACTCAGACGGAAAACTACGAAATTTTAGGAGTAAGGAGGCGAGAAACATATCACAGACGGTTCTTGATCAAGAACCGTCTGTGATATTGCGGAATATCACAGACGGTTCTTGATCAAGAACCGTTTGTGATATTTGGAATATCACAGACGGTTCTAGTTTAGAACCGTCTATGATAATATAACAGACGGTTCTTGATAACACATACGGTTCTTATGAATCGTCTGTGATGAGGCGTCTAATATAAACGTTTTTGCAGTAGTGAGTATCCCCACCTGATCGAGAAGTTGAGTTTTTGATTGAGCTAGTGCCTATACTTTGCCAATTTTCAAGAGACGGTACCGGATGCCTGCCAATGAGTTAGCAGAATATAAGAAGCAAATTCAGGAGTTGTTAGACAAAAGTTATGTCAGACCTAGTTCATCTCTGTGGGGAGCGCTAGTGTTGTTCGTCAAGAAAAATGATGGTAGTCAGCATATATGTGTGGAATACTGAGCACTCAATGAGGTTACCTCAAGAATAAGTATCTTTTGCCCAAGATTGACGAATTATTTTATCACCTAAAAGGAGCTGGAATATTCTCTAGGATTGACTTGAGATTAGGATACCATCAAATAAAAATTCGTCAGGAGGATATATCTAAAACAAATTTCTCAACTCGTTATGATCTGTATGAGTTCGTAGTGATATCTTTTGGTTTAACCAATGCCTTAGCTTATTTTATGTCCCTGATAAATGATGTGTTCATGGAGTATTTGGACAAGTTTGTCATCATGTTCATTGATGACATTTTGATTTACTCTAAGGATAAGAAAGAGTACAAGAAGCATTTGAGGCTAGTTTTGCAGAAGCTCAGGGAGCATAAACTATATGCCAAGTTCAGCAAGTATGAGTTTTGGATGAAGAAAGTTGCTTTCTTAGGCCATGTCATGTCAGCAGGGGGGTTGCAGTTAACCCTGGAAAAGTTAAAGATGTGCTCAATTAGAAGTCACCGTCGTTTGTAACACAAGTTAGATGTTTTCTTTATATGGTAGGTTATTATTGTCATTTCATTGAGAGATTCTCCAGTGTAGCCAGGCTGCTTACACAATTGTTAAAAAAAAGAAAAGAAATTTGTTTGAACACCAGAGTGCGAAAAGAGTTTGCAAAAGCTAAAAGAGAATTTGACTACAGCCCCAGTACTAGTATTGACAGACATTAATAAGGATTTAGAGATCTATTGTGATGTCTCCCTCAAAGGTTTAAGATATGTGCTGGTGCAAGACAAATGTGTGGTAACTTATGTTTCATGTTAGTTGAGGCCACATAAAGAGAATTACCCCACACATGATTTGGATCTAGCAGCCGTAGTATTTGGCAATCCCTATGTAAACTATTACACACGTAGAAAATTATGACGATCTTAGGTCTAAGGATCATATATACACTATGTATTAGACCAACTGATAACACTTAAAAATATAACAATTTTCGCATTATCTTATGTAGGTCAATCAAACATCAAGTTCTCTAACATATGTCTACATTATTGATTTGATATTCGTATATCCATGGTCTATGAAATGATCATCAATCAATATATTTCTAATCTATAAATTATAAGTGTCCCACATAATAATATAAGATCAATGATAAATTAGAATAACATCAAAACATGAATAAAAAGTTCTACGAATAAGTCACACATACTTGTTGATTAATATAAACAACATTTATTTAAGGGATAAATAGCAACATAGAAATGACAATCATTTCTATGATCATCTCTACAGCATATCACTAAGAAAATAGACTAAGATTTCAAGAATTTTCGGTTGCCCGAGAATTAGCAGTCTCGTTTTTTATCCTTTAGTGACATGGACTCCACTTGCTTGTTAACTAGTAATTGATAAGAAGATATGTGTAATTAAGAAATCAAATAATCGGGACATTCATTTATTAGAATGGACAGATACATGTAACACAAACGAAGGAACCAAATGGATAAGATCCATATATAATAAACCACAAACTTTTACGCGTCCTTGTTATTAGCCAGTGCTCCCATATCCATGCGTGCATGGCTTGTGAGACATGGACGTAGCAGTCCAGCGAGCGACAGGCTCGCGCAGCCGGCCAGGTGCATCCATGCATGCATGTGGCTAGATAGGCTAGCAGTAGCAGCTACTTAATTAGGCAGGAACTTGGACTTGATGGAGTCGACCAGGCCGTCGTTGTCGATGTGGAACGCCGTGGCCAGCACGTCTGTCGGCACCGTCGGCGAGGCTCCAAACAACGCCTCGGCGACGGGCTGCGTTCCCGGCAGCTGGCTGCTGAACGCCGCGATGACGACGGCGGTCGAGCTGGAGCAGCTGTTCTTCTGGAAGTGGACGAGGCCGCGGGGGAAGACGAACACCTCGCCCTTGTGGACGGTGCGGGCGAAGAGCTTGTTGGCCGTGGTGATGAACCCGACGTCAAGGAAGCCCTCTACCACGAAGATCACCTCGGTGGCGCGCGGGTGGGTGTGCGGCGGGTTCAGCCCCCGCGGTGCAAAGTCGATGCGCGCCATGGACACGCCCAGGGTGTTGAGACCAGGGAGCTTCTCCACGTTCGCCGCCATCACCACCGACCCCACCGCCTTGCTGGTGTTACCGGCGTTCGCGAGCCCGTCGAAGAAGAAGTCGTCCACCGTCACGTTCTCCGGCCTCTTGCACGGGAACCCGTTCAGCCGCAATGCTGCGTGCATCCACGCAAATTAGTAAGCAAGCATGATATTTCATGCGGGAGCTACTCTGTTCTCAAATAGACATCGTTTTTTAGAATAAGTGTAGTCAAACTTTAAAACTTTCATCACAGATATTTACAGAACTACATTTATATTATTCATATGGAAGTGGTCATGAAAAATACTTATTAATGATGGTGCGACCAGATTAGAATCGTGTCGCTACTTACGGCCCTGGAGGGATTTGTAATCGGCGACGCAGAAGTCCTGGAGCATGTCGGGGTCGCCGGCCAGCGAGGGGGCGGCGAGCGCTAGGAGGAGGACGAGGACGGCCAAGGAGGCACTGCCCGCCATGCTCAACTTAATTAGCTAGCTTGGTTCTTGTTATTTAGGTTAATTAAGTATGTCTGAGATTGACGAGGAAGGGAAGATGGCATTTATAGGGGCCGGCCGGTTCGTAGCTTGACGAAGACGTGATCAATTAATTGACGTATGACCAAGTTATTTGGAAGAGGGTGATGACCTGTTATACTTGATGTTAGGGTTAGTCGATGCATGGGCAGAAATTGCAGTAGTTCAAAGCATTGTAATGTACCCCTACTAACCTCTGTTCCTAATTAATTCATGTCATCAAGGCTCCGTGAGATGGTTCAATTCACTATTATTACACTTACTTTTTTTTATCATGTCATAAATGTGACATATAGCAGAAATGGATTATGTCGTATGCATGTGACATGGTTCAATTCACTATTTATTGCACTCAGTTTTTAATTATATTATGGAAATGTGTTCATCTTCGTTACATCAATTGCTATCCGCGATACTACGTAAACTTTTTTATTTTTTATTTTTGATTTTTTTGTTGGTAATATGTAAATACTTTGTTTGGACGTAAGAAACCTGTGATTTCGAGGGGGTACTTTGTTGGTAATAATCAAGAATCCTGAGACAACACATACAGCAATTGATCATGATCAAATCAAACATTTGCCCATATGAATATTATTCTTTTTAATAAGTAATTGTAGGTGCAACTTCGGAAAAGAAAATTTGATAAAGTTTTTTCTTATCTAGAGCTCATTATATACTTTATTATTGTGCTATGGATACCTTCCACTGTCTTGTTTCTTTCACTCTTGCCAGAGCCGGATTACATTTGTCATATGGAATTGGTATTAGTAGACAGGTCATAAAAAGTATTTCCAAACCATTATTTTTCTCTCTAATATCTACTAATCTATAATTAAAAGATGTAATGTCCAAATGTGTGTATCGGAGAGGCCACGTCCATTTCTAAAGTAAAAGAGAATGCATATATGTGAGTTGCATCTTGTTCGACGAGTCCCATGAACTAACTTAATCAAGTCGTACGTTGGTTAGCTAGTATTGTCCACATATAACACGATCTATTCAGATGTCTCACGCGACATGTCGGGGTGTTGCTAGCTTTACTTCTCGTCCAGACTAAATTCGTACTGATAATGCCGTGGCAACATGCCAACAACTATGGATATATTGTAACCACCATATTTCTGAGGCCATTAGTTTTCCCGCAATAGCTCAGAATATTCAGTGCAGAGTATTGTAGTTGAGTGTGCATATTAGCCAAGTTTGCAGCAAAAAGATGTCTAAGCCCAAAGTTTATATTACATCGTAAAAGAAACTTCAAAAGATCTACAGGCATGCATGAGCATAGACAAGATCTAAAACCAATAATCATCACCTACTAGGGAATTATCAATGTCTTCCTCGTAAGGCTCTTCATTGTCTTCTCAAATTTCTTCTGTGGATATTTTAGCAAGCATGAGTACAACCGTACTCAACAAGTCGGAGTGATGAGCGAGGTCAGCGAGGTTGGGGATGGCTTTGCAGTATCAAGGAGGTGCTCTGGCCGTTAAGAATTGGATCGGGTTCAAGGCTATAGGAAAAATCGCATTTTGGAACTCACCGACGTGGGCTCAACATGCGGCGGTTCTTGGTTGGAGTTGGGAAGGAAGGGTTTTGGTGTTGCAATTAGATACAAATGCATGCTAGAGAGTAACTTGGTTCGGCTTCAAAGTCCCTTGAAAATGGTGGCGATAGAAATGAAGAGGCAACAAGGCCAGCGCATGGACGGTAGTGCTAGTAGTTGAGGTGCATCAGCGAGGTGGCAGTGGTGCTGGCAGTTGTGGTAGTGTCGTGAGGGGAGTAGCATCTCTCTGACTCAGGCGTGCAAGCTGGTAGGGTGAGTTAAGGCATCAGGCATGCACTTTTGCAGGATATATATTGATCAAGCTACGCGATAGCCTAATAAAAAATGATTTTCATGTCTTGAACCAACCATTATTAATTAAAGGTGCAGAATAAGGAGGGCCATAACCCTCTTTGTCCTCGAAGTGGCTCCGCTATTTTTTCTGTTGCAATCGGCTATATGCCACTACAAAGATAGAAATAATATTACCCCTGTCAATGATCGAAGCATCAATCATATGAATAGTAGAAAAATATAAGCCTCATAAAAGAATGAACAGGAGAAATGGGATGATACAATAAGATTGCCACTTGCTCTTAATGAGCGATTACAGGGGAAAATACTACTTGCACTAAATCGGGATGATCTTATTGTTGTTGTTCTCCTTTGTTTCTCTCTCTCTCTCTCTCTCTCTCTCTCTGTTCATTGCTTCTATTGTCTCCCCCAGGTAAGGCTTAAATAGCACCAAAGAGGTGTCAGTTATTTGCATGAATAGGTGCCTTGTTGATTCCTTTCGTCTGCACGTGTAAGCAGTTGTTGGAGGTGGGAGAAGCTGGATTAATAATTGTAGATCGGTTATTGTCAATGAGCCTCAGGAAATAACCGTAGGGTGGTTGTTGTATGAGACATAGGACCCAACATAGAGCAGTTGAAGGAGTGGTAGCACATGTGTTCTACTCCTTAACCACACAAGGCATCGCCATAGGAGGCCTACATGTTAGGTCATAGAGCTTTCGAGCAGTAGTTGGTTGGATAGATGAACAGTTATTCTCTGACCAGGAGGTACTTAGGATGTGTTATAGCATAAGCTATTATAACACTAGTATAAGGAATAGTGTAAGGAATTTGATTTGTATTAAAGTAGCTCTTTAATGGATCATCAGCTAGCCCTCAAACTTCATGTGAAATTATGACTTAGGATTCTTCAACTAGAACATTAGTCGAGATATATAATCTAGTCAGGAGATTATTTGACGTTGTCAAGAAAAGTAAAGAAGTCTTTTCACTTGAGGTTGGAAAGTCAAGCGAAAGAGGAATAGAACTGAAAGGTTTATACCTGTTGGGCATAGCTCCTGTAACTGCTAACTTGGTCATAGGAGAGCCCACATGGAAGGCCTCTCTATGAAGGAGGGAAGGGTACGACTACTGGTTGATGCCATAGTGTACCTAAGGAATAAGGGGATTGACATCATGACATGTGGTGAGGGACTTTACCATGCACAGGGTTAGTACCCTGAAGTCATGTGATCATATCATGCTATGTTATGAAGGCACAAAAGATTCAACCAAGGACTCCTCAGAAGGTAAGCATCAAAGATTCCGACTGGTTGAATTATTTTGCATGATGTCTTTTCTGACTCATGGTTCTTTTTTTCTTTAGAACATGGTGAAGGCAGTTGTCTTGGTCGGCAAAACGACTTGGCGATCTCTTGCTCTTGAGAAGGAAAGAACTCACCTTCGCCGACAAGCAGGTGAGTGGTTCCTTTTTCATGATTCCTTGAGTTCCTTTGCAGGTTGGGGAGCACAGTTAAAGTTATTGAAGAGACCCTCAAAAAGAAAAGGGAGTTGTTTGGGTCTTTAGTAACGAAGAATGAAAAGCTCCTTGAAGACATCGAGCAAAATGACTAAGAAGTAAGGACACTTTCAACTTTTGCTTCATTCTTCTCTCTTTTATTTTGCCTATTTCTTGTCTTTCTTTCTTATTAGGAACTGATAGCACTGGATAAATTCAAAGCTAAGAGTATTGTCATTCGAGAACCGAAGGAGTTGTGCAAAATAAAAGACCAATCCATTAAGGATTGGAGAAACAAACTCAGGAATAACACTCATAAGAATAGAGAGGGTATTGAACCACACGAGAAGACTAGCCAAGGTAATCAATAATGTCTCCGACCAGCTTCTTACTTTGTTGAAACGTCTTATTGGCTAATTTCATTTACTCGTGGGTGGAGGAGGAGAAGAGTAAGGCAATGCAGGAGATTTTGCAAAGCAAAGTCCTTCTCAACAACATGCTTGCTGAGATGGGTGCTGAAACCTTGAACTTCTCCTCAGAGAACTTGGTCGGGCAGGCATGCTGCATCAGGAAGCAGCTTGGATCCCCATCCAACAGTAGCCATCAGGAAGCTCCAATGAGTAGTTAGATTTGTCTAGACTAAATGTAAGACTTTGTAAATAATTTGAATGTAAAGACTTACCTTTATTGTCAATGAAGTTCCTTTTGTCCATTACTGTTATTTGACAGATAGGATTATTGTTATTTTCTCCCCTAGCTTCTGACTGCTTTCTTAGTAGAAAATTATACTAAGTAAGCAATAGAAAAGGAAAGATGTATTGGTTTTGCTTCCTACGAGTTGACTTAGATATATTAGTGCTTTTAGTAACAAGGTTGCAAAGGTTTGAGTAGAACTAGGAAACTCTCATGATGGGCATAGCCACAGTGACAGATTTCAACTAGACGTAAATGCCTTAGCCTCAACCAGAATAAGACATGGTCGTGGAATGGTCAGAATACAAATGCTACAAAAAATGCTTTTTGCATTTGTTAAAATAAGAACAAGATAACAAGATACACAAAAAAAAGATAATTGTTTCTATTAGTACTCTTATTTGACCTAGTCATAAATTAGTCAGGGGCAAAAAGTATGAAAGAAAACTTCTTAGAAATGTATTATATCCCTTGGTTTCAACTAGTAGCAAAGATCGTAGAAAAAAGACAATTGCTAGGAAACTCTTTCGGTGGGCTTGACCATATGCAGAGAGAAGAGATTTTGACTAGGAAGTTTTCTGTGTCTCGACTAAATTAAACAAAAGAATGAAAAAGAAGTGAGAAATGAAGCCTTTTAGCCCTCAAGCTTAAAATGGTTTATACAAGTTGTATATTTTTCACCTTGTTCTATTATGAGGAAACGTGTAGATCTTTGACAAGGATAAAATAATCCTCTAGTTTGTTACGTCATCATATTCCTCGAATATACCCCTTAGCGATAAGGGAGAAGTCCCATAGAATAACCACATGACCTACTTCGAGTCCGCAGACCTTCCTACGACCACCTAGTCGTGAGTTCTCCCACAACTACCCAGTCGTAAGACCTGCTACGACTACCTAGTCGTAAGACCTGCTACGACTACCTAGTCGTAAGTTTCTACAACCACCTAGTCGTAAGCCTTTCCTATGACTGCTCGGTTGAAGTTTCACTGCGATGGTCCAACTGACCTACGCCCATAGTAGGATAGTCTGATAAGGCAGTTAAGCGTGTGCTTATACCATAACCGCACACGATCTCACCCACTTCTCTGACAATAACCGTCATACGGCGAACTGCTTCCACATCTCCCTGGCATTAACCGCATCCAGCAGTTATCTCCTAAAGTGACAAGATGTCTCCCAGGAAAGGAACAACTGCCACTGGTTCGTCGAGTATATAAAGGATAGGTGTTGTGTAGAGAAAGAAAGGTGCAAGTGATAGGACCCAGTGGGCTGTAATCTATTTCGTAATCTCCTTGCACTGTACTTGAGCCATTTTCCATAGCTATAATCATATAGGACGTAGGGTTGTTATTCTCTCAGGAGAAGGCCCGAACCTATATAAAATCCGCGTGTCTTTCCCTTGTCAGTTTACTTTCACCGCTTTGAGAGCTTTCCCCCGAATCCAATAAATATTACGTAAGATCGATGCTAGAGCATCGACAATCTTCATGAAGAACTTGGCTAGAAAGGTCACAATAAGAGTCTGTATAGCTTTTAATGACAATGTCAAGGCCAAGATGTGACAAGGTGAAAGTCCCTAAGAACATAAAATCTTATTGAAGAAAATCCAAATAATTTAAATGGACTTTATTTGACATAAATAAAGAAATGTTAAGATATACAACTTACGGAGTTGATCGATATTCCAAGAGTTGGGAAGAATGTGCCCATCCTGCATGGCTAGTCATATCGACCTAGTCGAGTGATTTTGACCATAGTGTAAGGACCTTCCCACTTAGGGGAAAGTTTGTTGCAATTAGCCAAGTTTCGAATTTTTCTAAGTACCAAATCACCTACAGCTGGGTTACGAGATTGCACTTTGTGGGCACTCCGAATTTACCAAGAATCTCCGTATTCACACAATTGCCTAGGATTTCAGTTGCGCACAAATTGACAAATAGCCTACTTATAATTACAATAACATAATAGAATCCTTACATAAAGTATGACATGACAATCGATTAGAGAGTTTTAAGGCTTACAAGCCAAACTTACTTGAGTGTAAGGTTGACCTTAAATGTATGATCTTCACCATCGTAGTATTCATCATCTACTGACATGTCCTCTTCATAATACTCATTGTCTAAACCAAAATATACAAGAATGAGTACATTCATACTCAATAAACCATGGTGGTAAAGTTTTATAATGCACTTGAGAATTTCAAGGGAAATATCTATCAAGGAGGGTCTACTTTGAACCTATCATCACTAGTACCCATATAGTTTTATTTGTAAGCAGTTGACCGAATCAAAAATAAGTTCATAATGAAGGTTATACTAAAGTAGGGGTTGTCCATTAACAAGTTCTCACTTCCAGGTTGTCACAATTTTTAACTAATAATGCCTTATGCCATGATTTAGGTATCACCCCTTTTGACATAGCTCTGTTAACTGGAAGCATGACACATTCGAATGATTTGGTTTAATCTCTACATAGAATGCCCAACTTTACCCACACGATATCCACAACTTGTACAGACCTGGGATAACAGAATTCATTACCATTTCACAACACTATTACTACCCAATACAGAGAAGTCCCTTCTTAGCAACAGGTCCCTTACTAGACCTAGGTACAGATAACTCCTCTGCCACTCCCAAGAGTCATACTGTGGTATAGGCTGGTCTGTGGTCTACGCTAACACCAAACCTACCTGTGGCAATACTAATGAAACTAGTACGGTAACTAAATCAAGTTCGAGTAATCGATCCTGTGGATGGGTGGTAATCTTGCATTATCTCATGGCACAAATTAATTTTTTACATGCTCTGGACGGAACCACCTTTCCAACAGAGACTTATGCACGCAACCACTAGTAGCATGTGCACACAGTCACCTCCAAACCATGCACCCATATCCACCCTCAACTAGCATTATTCATAATATCACTCCAGGCTAGTGATCCAACACTTTTATTCATTATAGGACAATGGTCATAAATTTTGATGTGTCAACTCATGATGGCGAACCACAATGTAATGTGATTATTGTTATCTTCGTTCACTACTATGATAATCTAAAGTATGATATACTAGCTTTAAGTTTGTTAGAGAAAATCATATTACATTATTATCATGGATGGCAAGTAAACAATTTAATTAAAGGTATTAACTATTTAAACAAGATCTTTCAAAAGTAACTAATAACAAGTAGCATTAATAAATAATGTGAAAACTAATCCATACGTAATGTAACCCAACTAATAGGAATTCAACATGATCAAAGAACATGGCTTGCCTTGCAACTTATAGTTGACTTTCACTACTTCGTTGATTTCAGGGTTGTTGCTCCCTATTCCAGTTGTTTCATGGGCTTCTTCTCTATAATCTAGCATACATACAAATGAATAAAGTCAAATAAGCCTATTGCAAAGCTACAAATAAGACACTATCAAAAGAAAAAGGAAAGCAATGTGAAAAGCAAATGAAATGGAAAACTAATGAAGAGTTGGCTCTGAAAAGCTTGGATTTGGAGATGGAGGGTGAAAAATGATGCTTGGAGAGCTCACTAGGGTTTAGGTTTAGTCTACTATGTAGAATCGGTCTTGACCTAGTGGGAATCGGTCTAGAATAATGTGAATCAGTCACAAATTGGTCCTAAATCGGACTGAATTGAGCTAGACCGGTAACAATTGAGTTGGGCTCAGTCAAAACAGTTTAACTTGGGTCGTGTTAAATCTAGAACCAGTTTGGGTCTAGGTCGGGTCGAGGCAAGGCGAACTAACTCAGCCACGTGCACACAGTACTGGACTCAGGCTCAGTCAAGTGCAAGCGGCTCAGTTAGGAGCGTAAGATGGCTAGGTTAGATTGCGTGAGAGACTGGCACTATTCTTCTTCTCTATTGAGCAGAGGAGAACACATAGAGAGAAGATGATAGTGATGGTGACTTAGATGTTGGAGATGAGTTTGGGTGAAATACCTAAATGACCGAAGAGAGAGGTGGTGCTCTTGCCAAACTTGTAGACGACTGCATGGCTCCAAGTTGGTGTAGTTGATTTCTGGGAATAGAGAGGAAAGAATGGGCTAGCTACTACTCCTGCTGCTAACTTTATAGCCACTCGGAGGCGGTGGTGCACAAGGGGCTATGATTAGTGGAGATGGCACATGGACAACGGCATGGACGAGCGAGTGCAACTTGCAGGTGAGCTGGTAGGCGACGATGTGAAAGTCAACGCTTGGAGTAAATGAGGTGATGGCGTGGAGATGAGGTGGCTAACAAGGTGGCTAGCTATGAAACTTCAGTGAGGTGTTTGACCAAGCAAGATGGTGATGCGGGAGCTGCCAAGGCACAGGCAAGATGGTGCGGAGCTAGATCGAGCGTGAAGATGGGCCATGAGAGAGGCCAAGAAATGGGCTAGTGAGTGACACTGAGCTAAGGAAGAAAAATAGGTCTCATGAAGAGAGAAAAAGAAAAAGGATTGTGGGCCAAACCAGAATCTGCCCAAGAGGGAAAAGGAAGATTAAAAGAAAATATAATTTTTAAAATTTCTAGAGAAATAATATAGCATTTTTGGCCTACAAAAACAAGAGAAACTCAAAAAAAATGCAATAAAAAAATAAAATATGGTGCAAAAAATGTTATGCATTTTTGAAATTTTTTCGGGCTATCACACACTTCATGACTAAGGTACCGTCGTATGGCTTGTTGGTAGACTACGATCGAATGAGTGCTACACTTCTTCACTCTTCTAGAAAGTTAATGTCATTGATCCAACGATCTTCTTGATCATTATAATTATAATGATCTGTTTGACCAAAGCCAATTTTTAGTTTGGAGAAAGCATGACTTCTGCCCTATAAACTAGAAACAAGGGTGTATCTTCGGTTGCATGACTAGTCATGGTCCGAACATCCCATAATATAGAGGGAAGCTCTTGTACCCAAGCTCCCGACCATTTTACTAACTGGTCAAAAACTCATTTTTGATCCCCTGTATTAGCATACCATTGGCTCTTTCTACTTCCCCATTGCTCTACTGGTGAGCTACAGAGGCATAATATGCTTTGATACTTAGACCCTTATAGAATTCTCAAAACTTTTGCTCAAGAACTAGGTTTTGTTATCTGTGCTTATACAATTAGGTACCCCAAATCGTGCAACACCATTTTTGGTTATGAATTTCTTGGCCACATCAATTGCTGTCTTAACAACTGGTTTGGTTTCAATCCACATTGTGAATGTATCAATCATCATGAATAGGAATTGAAAGCCCTGGGTGCTTTTAGGAAAGGTCCCAAGATATATAAACCCCAAGTTGCAAATGGCCAAGAAAGACGGATTGTTCGAAGAGCTTGTGCATGTTGATGTACTTGTCAACTATGAAATTGTCATTGTACACACTTGATCACAAGTTCTTTTACATCATGAAGAGCAATTGGCCAATAGTACCCTTATCGGAGAGCTTTACCAATCAGTGTTCTGTAGGAAAAATATGCTCCACAGACTCCCCCATGAATTTCATATAGTAAATGTAAACCATCCTTTTGAGATATACATCTCATCAATACTCTGTGAGTTCATTGTTTGTATAGGGTACATTCGATCAGAATGTATGATTTGGCCTTTTGAGCTGTACAATCAGCCTCTACATCATCTTTAAGAAGTTTGCCATGCTGAAGATACCCGTAGGTTGATATTATCCAATTATTTTTGGGATCAAGATGAGTGCTTCCTTAGGAGCTTCTTCAGAATTCTCGACCACTGAAGGCTTATTAAGTTACTCTAAGAATACTTTGGGTGGGATGGGTGATCATGAGGAAGCCACCCATGCAACTTGATCTACTAGAAGGTTATCTTTTCTAGCAATGTGTTGGACTTTGAAACCAAAGAAATGTTTATCAAGTTTCCTAACTTTTGAAAGAAAAGATGACATCGCAGTACTTGAGCATTCATATTCTTTCCCTATTTGATTCATGTAACATCCTAAAAATTTGCTTCTTTAAAAATTTAATTTTAAATTAATTATTTTTTAAAAATAACATCTTATTTTGATTATTTGTTTAATAGTGGAGGAAAGACATCAAAATCCCGATTCTAATCTGAATTCCCAAATTCAAATTCCAATTCCCACCTAGAATTCCAAATTTTGAATTCAAATTTTGAAAATTCCAAATTCAAATCTCCAAAAATCAAAATCTCTAGAAAAATATCCATTTTATTTTTCTGAATCCAATCTTATTTTTTCTTGACCTATTCTTCTGTTTTCTTACTCTTTCCTCTCTTTTCTTTCTTTCTCTCGCCTCTCGCGCACTATTCATGCTACAGTACCCCCAAGACTGTTCATGGTCTTCAACCTCTGTGCACGTATCGCTCTCGGTTTGGAAACTGAAAACACACAAAAAAAACTGTCTCCATTCTTTTCCCCATAACAGTATTTTCCCCACAAAAAAAATCTTCTTTTGCTCCTCTCTACAAATCATCCGATCAGTTTGAGTCCAATACAGTATTTTCGGATTTTTCGTCATTTTATGTGTTAACCAAACTTCCAGATGTTCGTTCTCCCTCGTACGAACTCCGAATCTGTTGATTCTTTTTCCTAAATTCATCTAAATTCAAAATCTTCCCTCCAGTATATTTTTGTATTTTTGTGATTTTATTTGTATTTATTTATTTATATTTATCGTTTCGCACGTAGAACCCAACACTACTAGAAAACGGATCATCCCTCACGGGCTTTAGTTTCCTGACGGGCCCGCATAGAACGTGAGGGATATCAATTTTTGTGACGGGCACACGTGTCACCGTCACAAAAAATACATTTTCCTGTCGGGCTCCTTAAGCCGCCAAGGAAATAAACTATTTTTGTGACGGTATTACATAAATCGTGGGAATAATTGAAACATAAACCCTAAGACCCAACTTTTTCCCACTTTTCGCAGCCACCGCGCGCCCTCATCCCCTCACCCGCCTCCTCCTCCCCAACCCCGCGCCCGCCTCCTCCGCCCCAACCCCTCGCATGGCCGCCTCCTCCACCCCAACCCCTCGCGCGGCCGCCTCCGCCCCAACCCCTCGCCCGCCTCCTCCGCCCCATCCCCTCGCGCGCCCGCCTCCTCCTCCCCATCCCCTCGCCCACCTCCTCCGCCCCAACCCCTCGCCTGCATACGCCAGATCCCGGCTCCCCACTGTTGACCCGCGCCCGTGTCGGCGCTAGCGCCGCTGGCCCACGCTAGATCCGGCCTCCCCGCCGTTGGATCTACTCGCCCCTCTCCGGATCCACCTCGGCCCGTGCCGGATCCGGTTACGCGCACGCCGCTCCAAGCCCCCCTCCAACGCGGGCGACTCCATCTCTGGTGACGGCCCCTTTGGCTCCGGTCGTGGGGAAGCCATGGCGGGTGCAACCACGGTTTCGAGTCCGTATATGGGTTTGGGCTCGGTGGCAGCAGCCCCCTCCCTCCTCCCTCCAACCCTCCCCTCCTCCTCCTTCCTCCTTTCCTCCATCCCGTTCCCCTCCTTTTTTTTAGATCTGAAGCTGGGTGTCGCCTGCTTCTTCCTTCACTCGCCTCTTGTCATTCTCTGCAGTCTTGCCGTTTGTCTGCTCATGCGTGCGTGTGATGCCCTACCTCGCACTGCCTATACCCTCTCGCAGAAGGTGTGCAGGTGCCTCCTCCGCCATAGATCATCCGCCGCGTCGAGTTCTCGCCGGGGCAGGCGAAGAACTCCCTCCTCGTCCTCATCCAGCACAATTGCGTCCAGGACTTCTCATCCCTTGAAGGCGAGCCCATATGCAAATCCCTTACAATATGATCTGATTTGATGCACTACTAGGCTATGACTTCGATTTTTGTGGTTGTAAGGGGCAGCAATAAGACGGTGACGCACTACTTGGCCATCTTCGACAACGTCCTGCACCGAATGTGCTTCTCAAAGTTCCTCTCTGTCATCTGCTCTGACATTCCAGAAGTCCTTACATGTGTTTGGTTTTATTTTGTGTTGTGTTACTCTTACATGTTAAAAATCGAAATTGATCCAAATAGCAGCTAAATCAACGTTGAGTCAGATGGTACTGTAGATTGTTTTTTCACTTTTGAAATGTGGGTTGTGATTTTGTGATTCTCTTTGGTACATGCATCTTGACCTTGATTACTAGTACAGAGTTGAGGATATTACACTAAAGATTATTAACATGTGCTAAAACAATCTAAGATATGTGCATAATTTAATTAGGTTTGGTGTCCTAAGGATATTATTTACTCTTTAATGTCACTGGCAGTAACACTGATGCATTCATAATATTTTAATAATGCAATGATTGTTTGGCAAATAGCAGATAGCTAATCCTTTCTATCTGAATTCTAGAGTTTGGCATTCAGCATGATCTACTGTAGTGCTGTACAGATTCTTCTTACTCCTTGAAAGAAGATGCAGGCTATCTTATTTTCACTACTAAACCTTCTTTTTTCTGAGATGCAAAAACCTTCTTTTTTCTGAGATGCAAAAACCTTCTGTTTCCTGAGATACAACATGCCCAATTTTGTATCCCTACTTTGAGCATGAGTATGGAAATTTTAACCTAATATTATATCTGCATCCTCAATCCATCATTCCATCGTTATGACAACTGGTAGAAAATATCATAGGTTGTTGTAAAATAGGGTGTGAGTTACCATATTGATCCTAAATGTTTAACTTGATTAAGCATTAGTTTGTTGGTTGTTAAAAAAATGCATGTAGTTATGATGCCCCATCTAAATGTTTGATTTGATTGGATGGCTCATTTTGCAGTTTGAGAAGTACGCTGGCACTTATTAGTTTGTGATTGTTGATAAGGGAGTGTGAGAAACAACATACCTATTTTTCCCACAAAATATGTCATTTATCAGTTCATTCTGGATAAAAAAAATTAATTTTAACTTTATGAATCTTTCAGTTATCATAGCATTCTGCAGTTTGATGACCTTATGCATGGAGCTTATGTATATTGCAGTCAGAAGCTCTTCTTGAATGATTACTTTAGAATGGTAATACTAACATTTGACCAACTTGTGGAGCAAACATTCCCTAAAGTTCCAGAAGACATGTCCTTTTATTGAAGTTGTTATTGGATCATCATTGGTTCATTTTTTATGATATTGTTCCCTTTCTTTTTCTTGCCTTACATTGATCTTTTTCAGTGACCATGCCTGTTACTCAAGTTGATTTCCACCGATAATGGGTCATTGCATGTTTCAGGCAACATCCCACCAGCAAGGGAAGAAATACGAATGCTTCAACAATCTTGTATATGCGAATTATGTGGAACGTTGCCCCAAACCTGAACCTTTTTTTGATCCACTTGCAGAAGAACAACCTACATCTGTGAGGAGAATAGTTCCAAAAGTAAGTAAAGCATAAAGCATTAAGTAAGGCATAAAGCATAGCTCCTATTATGGACATTTGTTTGTATAGTTTTTGCAGTTTTGGTCATGTAATAAGCCTACCCTCTCATTTTTAAATGTTAACTTCTAAGATCCAGGTGCAAGCTCCAGGAGCAGCCCCATCAGGGCTGATGCAAATTTAACAAAGGCAGATGGCAACAGGGGTGCTGATGCTGCAGAGGCTGGCATATATAGAGCTGATACAGAAAGGAACCCCTTAAGCAATGAACCTGTGCCCACCAATGGTAAAGATTTAGCTACGGGCTCTACAGATAATGGACAGATCAACGCATCGGAAAGGGCGTGGTTTTACGCAACTCAGACTCTCTATAATTTGTCGGCCAGTATCATGAGACGCTGAATCGTGTGGCTAAATGTACTTCTCTCTTGACGGCTGGTGAACTAATTTTGTTTCTTAGGCGTCTCATGTTTGGTTATGATCTTGTGACTTCAAATGCTTTCTGCATAAAATATTTAGATACAATCTTTTGACTTGTGAATTTTATAGCAACATGCTTTGCTTTGCTTTTTCTTGTCTTAAAGCTGACGTGAAATTGAACTCTGATGAACTCTGCTATCCAATGGTTGTCCTCACATTTCATCTTGTATGTTTCGGAGCAATGGTAATATGTCTATGTGCAACTTAATTGAGAAAAGAGCAGCCAAATGGTGTCGGTTAGTACCGTCAGGTTAAATCAATTTTTCTGACGGTTTGGCCCCCTCAGAAAAATCCTTTTTCGTTGCGGGTCAGGATATTGTATTGACGGTGAATGAACCGTCAGTAAAATGTATTTTCCTGACTGTCGGTTAGTACCGTCATGTTAAATTATTTTACTGACGGTTTGGCCCCTCAGGAAAATACAGTTATCCCTGACGGGTAATACCGTCAGGTTAAATTTCCCTGACGGGTAACTGTCAGCCAAATTTAATTTTCCTTTCCAGCCAACCCTAAGGGGTTTTGCCTGACGGGAACCCGTCAGGGAAATTTAACCTAACGATTTTTTGTATTTTTCTGACGGTTTCGAACCGTGAGGGATGATCCGTTTTCTAGTAGTGCAACGTCGCCGAAGAATTTTTTTTTTTTTGATCAGCAGCAAAAAGGTCCAGATAGCGTGCGAGAAGGCAAGTCTCCTTTGATCATCTTGTACCTATGTTTACTAAAATTATTTTATTATTTTAAATTTAGATGCATTGTTATGTTACATAAAACGATACCTTCTGTCGTAAGGTTATTAGTTGATCCAATAATTGTTATACCCTCCCTTGACGTTGATTACGATGTACCTTTGTCACCCTAGGTTTTCCTTGTCTTAGTATTGAGATTATTATGCTATTTGTTAATTTTAGAATGGTAGTAATTTCTTAGACAAGCTAATCGCTCACTAAAATCTTATGGGTGGGAATATTATTATCAAATTTCTAAACAATAATTTTTACCAAGTGTTTAGCAATAGTTGTTGCCATTGGTTTATAAAATAAAATAAAATTATGAAAATGATTTTTGACTTGGGCGGATGGTAAGATTGGATTGGTGCGGACTGACGCTTGTGATTGTATTGGTTTACTCACAGTGAGGCACAGGGATTTACTGTACTCATACGACGCAAAAGGGGGCTTTTGACTGTGGTAGATTTAACCCTTCAGCGGTGAAACCTTAGTGGGTGGTTCTAGCTAGACTAGAGTGGGGTAAAGCCTTTGTGATAAATTATCTGGGTCTCATACCTAAGAAAGCATGTTAGCTATTAAGATAACTTATCTCTTGTGGGTAAAGTTGTACAAACTCTGCAGAGTGCAAAACTATTTGAATAGTCGTGCCCATAGTCAAGGGTGGGCAAGGTGTGCTTTCACATGGTAGATCTTTGGTTTCTAGTTTCAAAATAAAAATTTTGGGAACTCGGGAGTGGATGGAACTCTCAAGAGTGTGTTCTGACGGATGAAGCCAGTGAGGGTGGATGGAACCCATAATCTTAAACCTAGGCGATTAGAGCATGTGTACTAGTGATGGTGGTTGGAACCTTCACTAGAAAATTTATCTAGTTTTAGTTATTGCAATTACTTTGATAAATTGATGCTTTTGAAAATACATAATGGTATTTAAAATAAAATATCGCTTTGTGCAAAAGAACCATATTAACCTTCCTTTGTTAAGCCCTGCATCTACTGCATTTTTCCCAAGACTTGTGGAGTACTTTATGTACTCACATGCTACACTCAAAAATAACTCTTAGAGGATTATAAAGCCCAAGAAGGGGATTACGACTACTTCGCGAGTGGATTCGATGAAGGCTTTTTAGAGTATTAGGTTGCGCTTCCCTAAGTCAATTTCTTGTGGCGTATTGATGGGTCATCGTCGAAGTTTATTTTTGCTTCTACTGTGTTTTTGTTTGAGAGGTCTTGTAACCTCAGTTGTAATAAAGTGGCCATAAGGCTTGTACTCTCTATTATTGTGATAAAGCGTGGTTATGTAATCATCACTATTTAACTATGTGCACTAGCTTTGATCTGGGACTAGTGCGGTAATACACAGAGGGTTCAGATCCAGAAATCCGGTCCCGACAATTCGCTACTAGTTGAGAATCGCCTTTCACTAGTAGTCTATGAATCCCATGTGCCTTAGTTGCTTGGAGGCCTACCAGTAAACCTTCATACTCTGCCACATTACTTGTGGTGGGAAAGTTTAATTGGATGGCGTGTTTTATACTTTCTCCAGTATTGTAGATCAGGACTACCCCAGCCTACGAGCCTTTTAACGTCAAAGACCTATCAAAGTATATAGTCCACTAGGCATAGTTCTCGTACTCGAGCCCTTGGATAGGCTCAGAATTGTCCATTTGACAATGAATTCTGCCAAACCCTAGGACTTAATGGCTGTTCGTGAGATGTAATAGAGATCGAACTCCCCAAGTTCTATCATCCATTTTGCTATATATATATCCTGATGATTCCCAGTTTTGACGACTTGACTGAGAGAAGTGGTAGAGCCAAGATTTTGTCGGAGCCTAGATGCGGTGCGAGGCCAAGTATAGCTGCTAACAAGGGCAAACAAATCCATATACACATGACACAAGCAAAGTTGACAGCCGCAATAGTTTTAAAATCTAACACACATTTGAATGTCCATAGATGAAAAAGAAGGAATATATGATAACAAGTACCTCAGTATGACATTACGAAAGCTTCGATGAGTTGCCAACAAAAGTCCAATCACACATCCAAAAGAGATTATCAAAGTATAGAAATGTAGATTAATGTATTATATAATATTGTAATGTATTCACATTGATGCATGTCAATATACCAGCATATGCACCTACTTCCCATATCTAAATTGCAATATCTTGACTTGCACACATCCAATGGAGGCACTTCTCCATGAAATTAACTAACCACAAAAGGCATTAACCCGAGATAAAAGTGCCAAATTACATAGCTCCACAGATGTTTAGAAACTAAACGCTACTCCTTTTAAGCTATGGCTGCCAAAAAGGCATTTCCTCGAATACATTAATGGCATGGCATTGCCCTCACCTCGCACCTTATTAACTTCATGCAGCAAGCGTGCACGCTTCTAATTAAATAGCTGGGCATTGCCAAGAGACAAGAAAATAACAAAGGCTATTGCATCCTTGTATAGGGTTACTACCTTCTTGTAGAGGCAGACATGGTGGGTGAACCGAGCTAGAGGGAGAAAAGGAGAATGCACATGCGCTGAGACGGAGGCAGGTGCACGGTCAGTGCCAGTGGTGGCATGGCGCTGAACCACGGTGGGGTGTGGGCGCACATGGCATGTGCACGAAGGTGCCAGAGTGCGCGCCAGCATGGGCAGCGCTGCTGGGTCAGCTTTGGGCCACGCCAAAAGGCCCAGTGGGTCAAAAATGGGGGCTAGGGCCTAGTGGGCCAAACCCAATTCCTTTGTGGATAATTTCTAAATTTCCTAGCATTTTTCCTAGTTGAATTTCTAATTTAAATTTCCACTTCAATTAAAAGTTGATTTGCATTAAAATTTGAACTTGAGTTGGATTTGCACCAAACACAGGTTTTTCTCCACAACACTTAGGGTTTCTATATGGTAATGTGACAACAGTTTCATACACCTAAATTAATTGCCTATTCTCCAATTACTTAATCCTGATTTTGCACTTTAATCGACACTAAGGGCACCACTTTCTTAAACTTCGATATTGCTTTATCTTTTCAGCCCATAAATCTTTTCAATAAAATTTGTCCTTGATTTATAATTCACTTTACTCATGCTAGTATCATTTCTCATTAATTTGTTTTAGACTTTAGCTCATGACTTTTATTTTTTTAAAATCTTAAACTATTGTCTTATTTTAACACATTTTATCCTGTTTTCACATTTCCCCTTTCACACTTGGTCTTCTATTAATTAATATTTTTATGGCAGATCTTCCTACCCTAGTTTTTGGATCATATTTTCATATTTGTATCTGTATTTAATTCAAATTATTATCATCTACAAGTTTTTTATTATCAGGAACCTTAATCAAAACAAAACAAATGAAAATCCAAGGGAATCCAACTACAATTAAGTTGCTAATCATAAATTTTTAAATTTTTCACCCTTTTTAAGTATCAAACACTTTTGGGTTGTTACACCACCAAAGCATGACCACATTACTCTTAGTAACTTCTACTTAATTTATCAAATTTTGAACTATTGATAACCCCAAACAATCCTTAATATATACCAACATATCATAATTCACTATCCATAAGGAATTCTTCTAGCAACTACAATATGATCACTTTGCTCCAAAAATAATCATTGCTTGAAGTCAATCCCCCCCCCCCGCCCCCGCCATGTATTATAGTATAACATTAAATCATCCTTCTATGCATTCCAAATAACTTACACATAATGCCCTATAAGATTGTATACTTAGTTACTATTTATCATTGTCATTATAAATCTTAAGGGACTTCATAACACGAATTAACTATTACCTTCACAAAAAAATAAGAGGTAATAAGAACAAACTCAGAAGACCAGAAAAATAATAGTAACTTGCAGCAAGCAAAACCTCAAGGAAAATAGTCAAATAGCAAGGCAGTAGAAAACATCAAATAGCATGGCAACAGAAAGCAAAACTCCAAGAAAAATGGTCCAATAGCAAGCCACATATTTTTTTCAAGATGAAAATTCCTGAACCTCTTATAAACCATGGGAATTCTCTAACACTTCACTGAAGTTCATTTCAATGCAACATAGAATACATCTTCTTCATAAGTCATGAACTCTGAAAGCCCAACATCACAAAAACTCCTAAATATTTTATTTAAATAACACTACGAAGAACAATCAAATTCCCTTATTTCCAGAAAGAATCGACACTATCCCCAATATGTCTTTACCAAACAAGCTTGATATCATCAATTTACTAAAACTCTTAACAAAAATATCATAATCCACTACTTCACCGACTATCGACATGCCTGCTTGATGTTGTAGTAATATTATTGTTATGCTATTCCTATTCCTTGACACTTGAAATACATGATCCTTGTCACCCTAGATGTTAATTATAACTTTACTAGCTATAAGTTATATTTAATGCCATGTTAAGTCCAGGGCATTAAATTGCCCTGCTCATTATTCATCAAATATGAAAACTTATTTTGGGACAGTCATGGAATGTAAGTGACTGATAATTTATGAAAACTCGGTTTATGCTTCTTAAAACCCCTAAAAACTTGCTATACTTGTCTGGATAGATGGTAAGAGAGGTTGGTGCGTTGTCCCTCACGACAAGGCATAATGATATTTAGTCGGCAGTGTAATTCATAAATCACATTGCTTTTGCATCAAGAGAATTATGATGGGTTCAAGTATCCATTATCAGACAGCATTGTAACATCCTGATTTTCAGTAGAATTTAAAATCCATAAATTAAAAATGAATTTTTGAAAATTTCTAGAATTTTTTGCAAATTAATAAAGCTTAAAATAAATTTTTAGAAATTAAAATGACTTAATATGATTAAAATAAATATTAACATAAGCTAAAAATATTTTATTTGGATTCCTGGTATCTCAAGGATTTTTCTGAAATTGTTGGTGAATTTTTGGAATTTATTTACTATTTTCTAGAGCTCCTTTAAATTATTTGAATTGTTAGAAAAAGTAAAATCAAAAATAAAAACCTAAAACCCCGTGGGCCGAATCCCCTCGACCCACCCCCGCGCGCCCCTCGGCTGCTTCCCCGCGTCGGCCACGCCGATCGCCCGCACACCTGTACCGCCCTCGACCGGCCCGCTCCACAGAGTTCACCCGGAGCTCCTCCGCCTCTGTTCTTCGTCGGTGCGACCCGTTGCCATCTCCCGTCACCTTCCCGTGCCCCTCCGCCGTCCTCGGACCTCGCCGCCGGTAAGTCCCATCGCCGTCGTCTCCCGTGCCCCGTCGTCCTCCGGACCTCGCCGTCGCACCTCACGCTCGTCGCCGCACTGTGTGCTGCACCACGCTCTGGCCCCTCGGTCCGCATGCGCAACCCACACCTGGCCACGCTCCAGACTCGGTTCATGTGCCCGAACCCGCACCGCGCCCCACGCTATCCCGGTCGCCACGCCCACGTCCGCGCACACTCGCGTTTGCGACGCTTAGCGCAGAGTGCCCCGCCACGCGTTGGTGATCCAGCGGCCCACCGCCCAATCGCCACCGTTGATCCGGATTTGGATCAACGGCCCAGATCTCGCCTCACGTCACCATGCTAGCCTTCCGATCCCCACCATCCACAGCCGCCCGATCTGTCCACGTCAGCTTTCCCACGTGGCAGTGCCACTTCAGCCCTAATGCTACGTCAGCGCCACATGGCCGTGCCACGTTAACGCCACCTCAGCATAAACCCGCCCCTCAATGCCACATCAGAGCCATGTTAGCACGCCACATCAGCAGTGCCACGTGTCAGTTAGCTGTGCCACCATGTCAACAACCATGTGTACTGTGCCTTAGACCGAGTCCACCGTGAACACTCTCTCCCGTGCACCGAGTCCACAGCACAGTAATTTTTTGAATTTTCAATATTTTCTTTAGAATTAATTTTCTTAGAGCCCGTTCTCCTCCGTCCTAACTCCGATTGACGCCGTTCTTTTTCTAAATTCATGTAAAATCGAGCTCTATCTGTTGGTTCTAGTTTCAAATTTTGTGAAGTTCATTTGAATTTTATTTGATTTGTTTTTGTTGTTTGGGCCGCTTTCTCTCTCGTTAGATCCTGATTTCAGAGGAGCAGGAGCGACGCTAGAAGACCCCGAGTACCTCGCTGAGCCAAACCAAGGCAAATCATAATATTTGATCATGTTGAACCCAGATTTTAATCTCTTATTTATCTACTTTCTTTTAAATTATTCTGTATCGCAATTTTTAATACAATATTTGTACTTGGTAGTTATTACCCCATTTGATTGAATTCCTCCTTGATCATTTTGTACACCATGATGCCATTGTAATCATAGGTTGGAAAATTACATAGTGATGTTATGCTAGATGTCACATGAGTTGTAGGATTAGAATGCTTAGCCTTGCTTATTTTACAAAAGGATTTATTATCGCATGTGAATAATTAATTTGACTTAATGAAATATGGAACCGTGGTTGGTGACACAAATATTAAAAATTGGGCCATAACATTGGTGTGTCATTGGCGTGGTCATACAAACTTGGTTTTCACTTGGGCGAGTGATCGTGCAGTAAAGGGGGAAGTGTGGACTCAATTCGTGGGATGTGGAAATCTCGTTCGGGTAAAATTAAGGACTTAACTTTGTGCGCCATTAATCTGAGCTTTACCGTGTAAACCACATGTCTACTATGGGATGGACCTGCCTGATTAATTTGTGATATTTCAACTTCAATCTTGCCATTGTGATGAACATGGATGCTGATTTCTATGAGGTGCAAGGGGGGTGTGATGCAAAACCCTAGAGGGCAGGATTGAGTTGAGGTTGAGCATTGTAAAGGCCTAGTTGTGATTTTCTTAGTACGAGGCTAATCACATCGTATGGGTACAGTTGTGCAACCTCTACAGAGTGTAAAACTATTCGAATAGCCACGTCCTCGGTTATGGACAATGCTCGGTGATTTCACACGAGGGTTAGTGATTTCATAGAAACTTGTGGGTATGGTTGGAAAGTGAACAGATAGTTCACTGTTGGTTTAGGTTGTGGATGGAAGGTTCCCAAGTGGTTTAATTCCTATTCCGTTGATTATTACTTATTACTGTTTTCCATTAAAGTTCGTTTTCCATCTATTTATTGTATTTATCTTAAAATATCATCTTATGCAAATTAACCTTTCAGCATTCTGTTGGCAAGCCTTGTATATTATATTGCATTCATTTGTTACAAACGACTTACTGAGTACCAATGTACTCACGGCTTTATGCCTATGTTGCTCCGTTGAGGAGGAGTATTACCAACAAGAGGTACTCGAGGGAGAGTACTTCAGTGACTTAATGGATTAGAACTTCGCTCCCCAGTTGTAACATCCTGATTTTCAAATATTTTTAAAACCCTGTTTTCAAAAATAAATTTTCTGGAATTTTCTGAAATTAAATCAAGCTTCAAATGAATTTTTGAAATTTAAAATGATTTAATCTGAGTAAACTAAACATTAACACAAGTGGAAAATATTTTATTTAAATTCTTTAAGTCTCAAGGAATTTTCTGGAATTTTTGGTGAATTGTTGGGATTTTTCTGCTATTTTCTAGAGCTTTTTTGATTTGTTTTTGGATTTCTGAAAAAGAAAAGAAAAAAAAGAAAAAAAAACCCGGCCCCGCGATCCCTTCCCCGCCAAGAGTCACCCATCCCCGGCCACTCTCCACCACCTCCCTCAGCTCGGCCCACTCTTCGGCCCGCCGCTCCTGCTGCGCGTCTCCTCCACCCCGCGCCGTATCTGATCGGGTCACCTCAGTTCGCGTGTTTTTATACGCGCGGCCGCCTCGGTTCACGTGCCATCGTCCTCACCATTGCCGCCGGTCCGCGCGTCTCCCTCGCCCGTCGTCGTCACCGACATCCTTGTCGGTGAGCCCTGCCGCCCTCCGTGCCTCCCGTCGCTCACCGCCGGCTGGAACACCGACGGAGCCGAACCTCACACCGCCGCCGCCGATAAGCCCCCGTGTCCGCTGTCCCCCCGTCTCCGCCGCCGCCGATAAGCCCCCGTGTCCGCCGTCCCCCCGTCTCCGTCGGCCCGCACACCCCTCGCCGGACCTCGCCGCCGCCTCCTCCGTACGTCCGCGCTCGCGCTCCACCCCTCGGCCCTCGCGCGAACCCCCGCGCCGCACTGCGCCCCACCTCGGTCCTGCCACCCACGTCCGCGCCAGCGCCGCCTCCGCGCGTCACCCATCGGACGTCCATCGCCTCCGATCTCCATGAAGGACTACAGGTAGGCTACACTAGCGCATATTAAAATTTTCTACCCGTAAACCAAGATCACTGCAGTTATAGATCACGGTCTTACCACTAGACGCGCAGGTGCGGAAGATGATGCAGCACGTCAGGGCAAAGTAGTCGTACTACTTCCTCGTTTGCGGTTCGTCCAAACGCTACAGATGCAGCGCCGCCAAAGGTATCCACACGTACGGGAGGAAGCGACGCACGTCGGATTACTAGATCCGCGCGAACGACAAGGGCGTGGGAGGGGTGGCGGCCAGGGTTTGAGGATGTCACGAAAAACTCATCCCTAACCCCAGGCGCCGCCCTCCTTTTATAGACGCCCTTACAATGGGCTTTACGAATAAAGGTCCATTAGGACTCAATGCCCACCCAACTCGGATCCAATCCGAATTAGGCTTCAGCCCTTAAGTGTGTGACCCTATAGGTTCACGTATGTTTAGACATGACGCGAGTACACCTACTCGGTCAATAGTTGGTAGCGGCCTCTAGCAAGACGTACCAACTCCTAAACGCACATAAAGATCATATCGGATGAACCATCACAACGTTATGTACATGCCAATCCTTTTGTCTCACGATATTCGGTCGAGCTCCAAGCTGACCACTCTTTCTCGATCCTGTGATTCGAAATCCCTTACTAGGTTAACTCTTAACCTTAAGTAGCATGGCCATGCATTTCTGATCCGATCACTCGAGGGGCCCAGAGATATCTCTCTTAGGTAGAGAGGGGCAAATCCCATCTCGACTGACCATGCCTTGCAGCATGCTTCATGACAAACCCGAAAGCTACCTTTATAACTACCCAGTTACGGAGTAGCGTTTGATAGCCCCTAAGTAGGTCGATTCACATCCCAATTACATGCGACAATCTCAGGTCAGAGGACAAGGCGTACACATTGTGTAGAGAGAATCATAAGTATAATAGCTATGTCTCATGTTGGGTCGGTCCAACCCTATGTCTTAAACATGTGTCCACATTATTGGTTTGACATCTCCATGTCTATGACCTGTGAAACATGGTCATCAACCGATACATGTGCTAATCCATCATTCACGTGTGTCCTTACATGAACTCCGACTAGGGACAACTTTAGAATAACCATACAAGTAAAGAGTTTCACAAACAAGTCACATACTTGTTAATCAATACAAAGGTAATATTTAAGGAACATTTATTAAATCATGGATACAACGAAATATCATCATCTCTATGATTGCCTCTTGGGCATATTTCCAACAGTCTCCCACTTGCACTACAGTCAATCTAGAAGATATCTAATACCCATAGCTCTTGTGTGCGCCTCATGCTTAGGCTGTGGGAGAGGCTTCATCAAAGGATCTGAAATATTCAAATCCGTACGTATTTTGCATATCTTTAAATCTCCTCGATTGAGGATCTCTCGAATGAGATGAAACCGCCGCATTACGTGTTTGTTCTTTTGGTGATTCCTTGGCTCTTTGGCTTGCGCAATGGCCCCAATGTTATCACAAAGAAAGATCCGCAGGATCGCACGCACTAGGAACCACACTTAGTTCAGTTATGAACTTCCTTATCCAAACACCTTCCTTTGCCGCTCGTAAGCCGCAATGTACTCGCCTCCGTTGTAGAGTCGCAATGCCTCTCGCTTGGAACTCTTCCAACTTACCGCACCACCGCTCAAAATGAACACATAACCCGATTGCGATTTGTAATCGTCTTTGTCGGTTTGGAAGCTTGCATCGTGTAACCATTTACAACGAGCTCTTCCTCACCTCCAGAGACTAGGAACACATCCTTAGTTCTTTTCAAATACTTGAGGATGTTTTTAACCGCTGTCCAGTGACTCTCACCGGGATCAGCTTGGTATCTACTCGTAACACTTAGAGCATAAGAAATATCCGGCGAGTACATATCATAGTATACATGATAGATCCAATTGCCAAGCATATGGAATCTTATTCATGCGATCTCGCCATCGCTTGTCGAAGGACACCGAGTCTTGCCAAGATTTATGCCATGAGACATGGGCAAGAACCCTTTCTTTGCCTCCTCCATGTTGAACCGTTTCAACACTTTGTCAATGTAAGTACTCTGGCTTAATCCTATTAGCCTTTTTGATCTATCTCTATAGATCTTAATACCCAAAATATATGCCGCTTCCCCTAAGTCCTTCATTGAAAAACTATTTTTCAGTGAGGTCTTAATGGACTCTAGCATAGGAATATCATTTCCAATCAGTAATATGTCATCTACATATAAGATTAGAAATACGAGCGAGCTCCCACTTGCCTTTTTGTAAACGCAAGATTCTTCTTCGTTTTTTATGAAGCCAAAACCTTTGACCACTTCATCAAAACGAATGTTCCAACTCCGAGATGCTTGCTTCAATCCATAAATGGATTTTTGAAGTTTGCATACTTTCTTAGCATTGTTTGGATCGACAAAACCCTCGGGCTGTATCATATACACGTCCTCGGTTAAATTTCCATAAGGAAAGCCGTTTTGACATCCATCTGTTATATCTCATAGTCGAAATATGCAGCAATAGCTAGAATGATCCGTATAGATTTAAGCATCACTACAGGCGAGAAGGTCTCATCGTAGTCAACTCCTTGAACTTGCCGAAAACCTTTTGCGACAAGTCGAGCTTTATGGATATGAACATTTCCATCCATATCAATCTTCCTTTTATAGATCCATTTGCACTCTATGGTTTTAACACCATCAAAGGGTCAACCAAGTTCCAAACTTGATTGTCTCCCATGGATGCTATCTCGGATCTCATGGCACTGTGCCATTTCTCAGAGTCTGGGTCCATCATTGCTTCCGCATAGGTCGAAGGCTCATCATTGTCTAACAATAACATATCCCGCGTATTGCGGAGCCTTTCCGACCTTCGTGGTGGTGGTGCTTCCTTTGCCATGGGTTCCTCAACTTGTTACGCCATGTGGGCATCATTCGCCGAGTCTTCCCGATTGGTTCATTTTGAACCTCTTCAAGCTGCACCGTTTTTTCACTTGTCTCCCTGTTGAGAAACTCTTTCTCTAGGAAAACACCACTTCGAGTGACAAACACTTTGCCCTTTAGTCGGTTGTAGAAGTAATATCCAAAAGTTTCTTCGGATATCCCACGAAAATGCATTTATCCGACTTGGGTGTGAGCTTGTCCGATCAAGTCGCTTTGACAAACGCCTCACATCCCCAAATCTTTAGAAAAGACAAATCGTGACTCTTCCTACCATATCTCATATGGTGTCTTAACTACGGATTTAGACGGTACCTATTAAGTGTGAAAGTGCTGTTTCTAGAGCGTAACCCCAAAATGATAATGGTAGATCTCGATCGCTCATCATCGATCGAACCATGTCCAACAAGGTCCGACACGCCGCTCGGATACCCCGCTTCTTTGAGGCGCTTTGGCGGTGTTAGCTGTGGAACAATTCCACAACTCTTCGATGATTGCTAAATTCATGACTCAAATACTCGCCACCACGATCGATCGCAGAGTCTTAATTTTCTTGGCACGTTGATTTTCAACTTCATTCGGAACTCTTTGAACTTTTCAAAAGTTTCGACTTATGCTTCATTAAGTAGACATAGCCATATCTACTAAAATCATCGATGAAAGTTATGAAGTAATGAAATCCACCTCTAGCGATCGTGCTCATTGGCCCACATACATCAAGATGTATGATTTCCAATAAGTCCGACGCCTCTCAAAAGTACCATTGAAAGGTGACTTGGTCATCTTACCAAGCAAACAAGCTTCACATGTCTCGTATGATTCAAAATCAAACGGTTAGAAGACCATCAACATGGAGCTTCTTCATGCGCTTTTCACTTATGTGACCCAAACGACAATGCCAAACATAGGTGGGATTCAAATCATTAGGTCGAAGTCTTTTAGCATTTATGTTAAAGATAGGCGATCATCAAGATTTAAAATAAATAACCCATTCACAATGGGCTAAAGCCATAAACATTTCATTTTTAGTAATCAAACAACCATTGTCTTTACTTGCAAATGAATAACCATCTCTCATCAAACATGAGGGGATAGAATGTTTCGACTCATACTAGGAACATAATAACAATTATTCAATTCCATAATAAATCTTGAAGGAAGCTGAAGTTGCATGGTGCCGACGGTTAACGCAAAGAACCCTTGCTTTATTTCCGACGCGAAAATCAACTTCACCTCTTGCGACTCATCTACTTCTTATTAACCCTGCATCGAGTTGCAAATGTGAGCAACTAATCCGTATCAAATACCCAAGAATTAATAGGAGAATCAGCGAGAAAAATATCTAAAACATTTATGACAAGTGTACCATGGGTGGAAGTCTTACTTCCAAATTCTTCTTGCATTCATCGAATCCAAGTACTTCTTGCGCTTTCTCTTCCAAAGGCGGCCTCTTTACAATAGAAGCATACTGTCTCAGCTCAGTCCAGCTTTAGGCTTAGGCGTTGGCTTGAGATCATATCTTTAACCTTGCCCTTATTCTTTGCCCATGACTTCTTACCCTTTTCTTGAAGCTAGACTTGTTCTCAGACACCATCACATGGCTAGGCCCTCGCATACTTCTTAATGTCACTCTCTGCTTTTTGAGCATCCCACAAAGCTCATTAAGGCCCTTTTCCACCCCATGCATATGGTAGTTCAAATGAAATGTCCATAGCTAGGTGGAAGAGACGCCAAATGAAATCGCTTGCCAACTCTTGGCTAATTGGAAAACCAAGTTTATCCAAAGTCCGATCAGAACCAACCATTTTGATCACATGTGGGCCTACGGTGCACCTTCGTTAACTTGCATTCCGTAAAAGCCTTAGAGACATTGAACCTTTCAGTCCCCGCACGTGTCCGAACATGTCCTTAAGCGCCATGATCATATCATACGCTTCCCGATCCTCAAACCGCTTTTGAAGGTCAGTTCCATGCATGCAAGCATAAGACAGCTAACCTCAAGAGAGTCATCACATGCTTTCTTGTAGGCAGTTTTAACAGCAGCAGCCGCATTGATAGCAGGCTCTTCTGGAATTTGGGTGTCTAGAACGTTTTCCTTTTTATCTGCCCCGAGAACAATTCTCAAAGTTACGGACCCAAATCAATAGTTTGTTCCATTTAATTTTTCTTTCTCAAGAATCGATCGCAAAGCAAAAGGGTTTGCGCGGTTGCTAGATGCCATTGATCTATAACAGAAAATGCAAAATACTAAGACAAATAAAACCATGATAGAGTAAAATGTATTAAACAAATTTAATAGAATGTACTCCCACTAAAATCAATATCCCTCTATTGATTCTTAGCGATTCAAGATCCGTAATTAACTAGTCTACTAGTGAGCTTTTGCATCACCGCTAGGAGACAAGGTAATTCGGTAAGTAACACCTTACTAATCATATCTCTATATGACTCTTGTTGGGTGACATCTCTATGCCTCGGCACCCAACCTTTATGCCCCAAGGTCCATAACCTTTATGATAACCTTATTAAGTTCACCAATCCTTATGCATGTAGGTATCCGATACAAACCCATCTAGTCAAGGAAGGTTGATGGTGCCCTAATTTTATAGACCCACCATCAATTTACAGGACATGGGATGGTGCAGAGTTTAGTTGGGAGGGCATATGTTTAACTTAACATTATGTGAGGGATCGCTATACTTCTACCATTCAAACATGCATAGGAGTATAACAACAGGAATAGCATTCACACAGTTGTGACTCAGTATGGCCCATTTTCTCATGGTGATCTCCATCGCCATAGAATCTGTCCACCATGATGATCTCCATCTCCATGGTTCATGTGTGCCATCCTCCAAGTGATGTGTCCTCCAAGTACTAATATAAGCTATTACTCATAACACTAGTAATAAAATACATGGTTACAAGGAATCATCACAAGTCGGCACGCAGCCGTTAATACAATACTTTGACAACACAATGGCTCCAGCCGTGTTGCCGAACCCACGACACGCAGGTCATGAAAATATTACAAACATGCATCACATACACATTAGGCCATACTGGTCACACACATTCTGCAAAAACAAGTTATGCATAGATTCGCAATCTACCGGATAAGGGGTCGAGGGGTTTCCCCATGGTTCGAAGGCGCGCCCTATCAGTATGCAATTTTTACTTAGGATTTTGATCGGCAAATCATATTTACCCCAAATCGACTATTGTTCCGATTCGACCAATTTGCATTGATCTTCGCGTGCGCAACCGGTTTTACGTGTCACCGCTCTACCCGATGGTGATTCCGACCGTAGGGGTATGTTGTGGCACGACCTTAGCAGCATAATCACGGAATATCGATTATTAATCTAGGTTCCGATTCGACCAATCATATTGATCTTCGCATTCTGCAATCGGTTTTACGTGTCACTGTCTACCCCGATGGTGATTACGACCGGTAAGGGTATGTTGTGGCACGACCTTAGCAGTATGATCACGGAAACCAGATCTATCCATTACCAGAACTATACAATCGATCACATCGATCATACCGACTTACATATCGCCATATGCAAATCACCCGAACCTATAACATGACAGCAATGGCTCTGATACCCGCTCTTCGGCCCGCCGCTCCTGCTGTGCGTCTCCTCCACCCCGCGCCGTATCTGATCGGGTCACCTCAGTTCGCGTGTTTTTATACGCGCGGCCACCTCGGTTCACGTGCCATCGTCCTCACCATCGCCGCCGGTCTGCGCGTCTCCCTCACCCGTCGTCGTCACTGACATCCTCGTCGGTGAGCCCTGCCGCCCTCCGTGCCTCCCGTCGCTCACCGCCGGCTGGAACACCGACGGAGCCGAACCTCACACCGCCGCCGCCGATAAGCCCCCGTGTCCGCCGTCCCCCCGTCTCCGCCGCCGCCGATAAGCCCCCGTGTCCGCCGTCCCCGTCTCGCTGGCCCGCACACCCCTCGCCGGACCTCGCGCGCGCCTCCTCCGTCGTCGCGCAAGGCGCGCTTCCACCTCGGCCTCGCGCGAACCCCACGCCGCATCGCGCCCACCTCGGTCCCGCCACCCACGTCCGCGCCAGCGCCGCGTCCGCGCGTCGCCCATCGGACGTCCACCGCCTCCGATCTCCATGAAGGACTACGGGTAGGCTACACTAGCGCATATTAAAATTTTCTACCCGTAAACCAAGATCACTGCAGTTATAGATCACGGTCTTACCACTAGATGCGCAGGTGCGGAAGATGATGCAGCACGTCGGGGCAGAGTAGTCGTACTACTTCCTCGTTTGTGGTTCGTCCAAATGCTACAGATGCAGCGCCGCCAAAGGTATCCACACGTACGGGAGGAAGCGACGCACGCCGGATTACTATATCTGCGTGAGCGACAAGGGCGTGGGAGGGGTGGCGGCCAGGGTTTGAGGATGTCACGAAAAACTCATCCCTAACCCTGTGCGCCCCTGCCCTCCTTTTATAGACGTCCTTACAATGGGCTTTTACGAATAGAGGCCCATTAGGACTCAATGCCCAGTCCAACTTAGATCCAATCCGAATTAGGCTTCAGCCCTTAAGTGTGTGACCCTATAGGTTTACGTATGTTTAGACATGACGCGAGTACACCTACTCGGTCAATAGTTGGTAGCGGCCTCTAGCAAGACGTACCAACACCTAAACGCACATAAAGATCATATCGGACGAACCATCACAACGTTATGTACATGCCAATCCTTTTGTCTCACGATATTCGGTCGAGCTCCAAGCTGACCACTCTTTTCTCGATCCTGTGATTCGAAATCCCTTACTAGGTTAACTCTTAACCTTAAGTAGCATGGCCATGTATTTCTGGTTCCGATCACTCGAGGGGCCAGAGATATCTCTCTCAGGTAGAGAGGGGCAAATCCCATCTCGACTGACCATGCCTTGCAGCATGCTTCATGACAAACCCGAAAGCTACCTTTATAACTACCCAGTTACGGAGTAGCGTTTGATTGCCCCTAAGTAGGTCGATTCACATCCCAATTACATGCGACAATCTCAGGTCTGAGGACAAGGCGTACACATTGTGTAGAGAGAATCATAAGTATAATAGCTATGTCTCATGTTGGGTCGGTCCAACCCCATGTCATAAACATGTGTCCACATTATTGGTTTGATATCTCCATGTCTATGACCTGTGAAACATGGTCATCAGCCGATACATGTGCTAATCCATCATTCACGTGTGTCCTTACATGAACTCCGACTAGGGACAACTTTAGAATAACCATACAAGTAAAGAGTTTCACAAATAAGTCACATACTTGTTAATCAATACAAAGGTAATATTCAAGGAACATTTATTAAATCATGGATACAACGAAATATCATCATCTCTATGATTGCCTCTAGGGCATATTTCCAACACTCCACCATTGGCCCAGATCCGGATCTACGCACTTGATCGTGCCATGTGGTTCTCTCTCAGCCGCCCGATCCGTGCCGCGCCTGAACCCCTCCACGTCAGCCCTACCCGCCACGTGGCGTGTGACGTGTCGTGCCACGTCAGTGCCACGTCAGCCAAATCCGACCCGTGTGCCACGTGGCAGCCACGTCATCGGCCACGTCAGCCGCCACGTCAGCCGGTGACACGTGGCAGCATCAGCAGCTACCACGTCAGCCCTAGCCTCGCCACGTCAGCACCCCCTCCCTCGCGCGTACTGTTCCATGCCCCGCGTTCACCGTAGACCAGTTCTATCGTGGACCGGGTTCACAGCATAGTGCAATTTCCGATTTTCAGAATTTTCCTTTAGGGTTTATTTTTTGAGAGTTTGTTCTCCTCCGTCCTAGCTCCGATTGACCCCGTTCTTTTTTCTAAATTCATCTAAAATCGAGCACTAGCTTTTGATTCTAGTTTCATGATTTTTGGAGTTTATTTGCTTATCATTTTATGTACTTTTCTTGTTTTAGTTGTTTTCTCTCTCGTTAGATTCAGATTCCGGAGGAGCAGGATCTACGCACGAAGACCAAGAGTACCTCGCTGAGCATAACCAAGGCAAGTCGTGTCCTTTGATCATGTTGAACCTAGTTTGCAATATATTATTTAATTATTTTATTTTAAATTACATTGCATCGCTATTTTTATTCAAACCCTTTTATTGGTAGTTATCGTTCCAATTAAATTCATCCCTCCTTGATAATTTGGAATGCCATGATACCATTGTCACCATAGGTTGGGAAACATACTAGTGATGCTAGGTTATTTGTCACATGGGTTGGTACGATAGAATGCTTAGCTTTGCTTATAGTTACGATTGGGTTTATCATCACATGTGAACAATCAATTTGACTTAATGAGATATGGAACTGTGGTTGGTGCCACGTTTATTAAAATTTGTGCCATGACATTAGCGTGTCACTGGCGTGGTTATACAAACCTGTTTTTGCACTCGGGCAAGTGATCGTGCAGTAAAGGGGGAAGTGTTGGAGCACTTCGAGGGATGAGGTAATCTCGCTCGAATAGACTTAAGGACTTAACTTTATGCGCCATTGATCTGAGCTTTACCGTGCAAACCACATGTCTAGTATGGGATGGACCTGCCTGACTAATTTGGGATGTTTCAACTTTAATCTTTCCATTGAGATGAACATGGTTGTTGATTTCCATGAGGCGCAAGGGGGGTGTGATGCGAAACCCTAGCGGGCGGGATTGGGTTGGAACTGAACTTTGTAAAGGCCTTGTTGTGATTACTTTAGGCTGAGGCTAATCATATCGTGTGTGTACAGTTGTGCAACCTCTGCAGAGTGTAAAACTATTCGAATAGCTGCGTCCTCGGTCATGGACAACGCTCGGCGATTTCACACGAGGTATAGTTATTTCTAAAAACTTGTGGATTGTGGTTGGACAGTGGATGGTTAATTCACTGTTGGTTTAGCTTATGGATGGGAGGTCCATAAGCGGTTGGTTTAGCTTGTGGATGGGATGTCCACAAGTGGTTATATCAATTCCTTTGATTATTTATTTATTATTGTTTTTCTTAAAGTTTGCTTTCAATCTATTTACTGTATTTACTTTCAACTGTCATTTATGCAAATTAACCTTTCAGCCTTCCTTTGGTAAGCCTTGCATACTATATTGCATTCATTTATTACAAACGACTTGTTGAGTATCAATGTACTCACGGCTTTATACCCAATGTTGCTCAGTTGAGGAAGAGGAGTTTCATCAGCAGGAGGTTTCAGAAGGAGAGTACTTCGACGACTTCATGGATTAGGCTTCGTTCTCCACTCGATAGCCTGTGGGCTTGTCGATTGGTAGCTACGCTTTATTTTAGATTTCCGCTGCCAATTTTTGTTAAGCCCTTCGGGCTAGTCTATTGTAAGCTTGGCCATAAGGTTGTACTCTTAATATTTATTGATATTTGAGTTTTTTCTTTATTTGAGCGTGTATATGGTTGTGATTACCTCTATGTTTGACTGTGTGCACTAGCGTAATCCTGGGACTAGTGCTATATACACAGAGAGTCCAGATTTGCATATTCGGGTCTCGACACCAGTCAATTGCCTGTGGGCATATCAAATGGCTACTATGCTTATTTTGTTTCTTTCCACTGTTAGAATTTAAGCCCTTCGAGCTAGTGATATTGTAAGCTTGGCCATAAGGCCTTATCTTAGATATTTATTGATATTTGAGTTTCCCTTTATTTTAGCATGTGTATGGATGATATCAGAGCCATATCAACTATAGGACAAAGCCCAAGATAGAATAGTCGTTTAGCCAAAAACTTATTTTCTAAATCAAACCAACTAAAATTAGATACTTAGTAATACCCCTATCCTCTTACCTCTTTCTTAAGAATTCTTGCTCTTCGCCCCACTCTCTCAAAATTGCTTTTCTAAATACTTAAACTGATCTTTCCTTTATAAATGCATTATATGTCTCAAGCTTCTTTCAGTAAGACGGGAGGATGGAGAGGACTTATCTGTGTTCTGTTGTAGAGCCTTGGATTAAAGAGATTGCCCGTCTACCTCACTAAGGATGAGAAAAAAAAGGCTAACCCATCGGAAGCATCAACATGTTGTACTTCACCACCAGAGTCAGCAAGCAAGTTCTACACCATAGCTTCAAGAACATCGGTGCTTGCGAAGAATGGTCGGCACAAGGAGCCGTGCACAAGGCCATCCGATGACTTTGCAAGCTATACAAGATCAACATGTCCAGACTCATCCGAAGGTTCAAGAAGCAGTATGGAGCCAACCCCAGCCTACCAGAGCCAGCCAGGGAGGAGCCACGACCGCAGTCGCATGTACCCCTACCCTCGCCTACACCGTCGAGCCCAGAGGAGAGACGACGCATCACCGGCAACCGACAGGAGTACCTTCGGCACTTCATCCCAACTCCAGTCAAAGAGCAGTCGCTACAAGTCCACAACTCATGGGTGGTCTACAGCGATTCAGAGGACGAGAGTAGCGAGCCCTACCTGTCAGGACCCGAGTGAGAGCCTTTAGATTAGAGAGTGCGAGTAGAATGTTGGATTTTATTTGAAGTTACGTGTGATATGAGCTACAAATTTTGCCCTTAAAAGTATTATATTGCAATCATATCAAAATTTTATTGGAGCTATTTTCCCGGCCTTTGTTGTTAACCTTTTTCGGTAAGTGTTTGTTTAGTTATGTTGCCATTAGAGAACCCCCTTAGACGAATTCACCCTCCTTATCTATGCTTTTCCCTCTCGCCTTTGTGCCCTTGAGAAGTCAGCAGTTGTTTCCCTTTGTAGAGCAGCAGCAAGATGGTTGATACTAGGAACTCCGCCGGTCGTAACCAGGCAAACCAGGATCCAGGGAGCAGTGCCACCCAGTCACCTCAGGCAGCGCCCGTGAGCTTGGACCCTGCCCTCAATCAGTTTTTGGTGACACAGACATAGATGATGCAGACCATGATGCAGAAAATGAAC
Organism: Melocanna baccifera; assembly: GCA_036346265.1. Taxonomy (NCBI): domain Eukaryota; kingdom Viridiplantae; phylum Streptophyta; class Magnoliopsida; order Poales; family Poaceae; genus Melocanna; species Melocanna baccifera. The sequence continues at coordinate 1,325,919 of CM070687.1, read as the reverse complement.
GCTTTGATGCAACGTTAGCACCAGGAGGCAGTAGCACCTCAGGCCGCTTGTCAGCAGTCCAGCTATACAGAATTTATGAGGACGAGACCGCCCACCTACTCCAGATCTTCAGAGCCTTTGGAGGCAAATGATTGGATTCATTCAGTTGAGAAGAAACTGAATCTGGCCCAGTGCACAGACAAAGAGAAGGTGTTGTACGCCGCACACCAGCTTAAGGGAGCCGCAGTAGAGTGGTAGGAGAACTACTGCGCCGCTCATGAGGACCAGAATAGTATCACGTGGGTAGAGTTCACCACCGCTTTCCGTTACGCCCACATCTTGGATGGGGTGATCAAGATGAAGGGGAAATTCCATGAGCCGCAACAAAAAAATATATCAGTGAGTGGATATCTTAATAAATTCACTCACTTAGCTCACTACTCGCCAGAGGACGTAGCCACGGACGATGCTCGCCAGAAGAGGTTCAAGAAAGGTTTAAACCTAGGATTGAAGGTACAAGTGGTGGGCAATGACTATGCCAATTTTCAGCATATGGTGGATAAGGCCATACTTATCAAGGAGAGTCGCCGCGAGCTTGAGGAGTCTCGCAAGAGGAGGATGATCCAACAGGGATCTCAGTTGCATCAGTCTCAGAGAGCCCGCTTTGGTATGTTTCAGCCTGCACGAGTACCACCATAGCAGCCAGTCTTGAGGACACTGACCCCAGCATCGCATCTGTTTCAGTCAGGACAGCGACCTAGTGGATCCAGCAGTCAGCAACAGAGGAGCGCCAACCCAGCAGCATCCGTCACTTGCTTCAAGTATCATGAGCCAAGATACTATGCTAGCAAGTACCCCTAGAAGCAAGCCCCTACGCTAGTTCGCTTCAATCTGGGCAGGACTCCTGCCTCAGGAGTAGGACGAGGAGCACCTTAGGCATCAGGCCAAGCCAGCAGAACACCACCAGTTGTGAGAGGCCAAGTAACCATATCATCGCCGAGGAGGCCCAGGCAGCATCAGAAGTTGTGATCGGTAAGTTTCTAGTCCATTCAAGCACTGCTACAGTTTTGTTTGATTCTGGAGCTTCGATTTCATTTGTTTCTCGGATATTTGCTTTAAAGTAACGGTTGAAAACTGTTGTTCTTGGATCTGTTCTTTTAATCCAATCACCGGGTTCCGAGTTGAGTACGAACCTAGGCTGTCCAGGAGTTAAGATAACCATTCAAGGAGTGGAGTTCAGTGCTGATCTGATCTTGTTGGATATCCAGTCTTTAGATATGATCTTGAGTATGAATTAGCTTAAAAATCACTAGGCAATGTTGGATTGTGGGAGCAGAGCAGTGACCTTGACCAGCCCTGACAGGAGTAAAATATAGTTTGCAGCCAGCATGAGTTAGCTAGAGAAAGTCATGGTTTGCCAGAGCAAAGTAATCAAGCTGGAGGATGTGCCAGTTGTCAGGGAGTACCCCGACGTGTTTCCAGATGATTTTCCAGGTATGCCACTGGAGCGAGAAGTTGAGTTTCTGATCGAGCTAGTACCAGGTACTACTCTAATTTCTAAGAGACCTTACCGGATGCCTGCCAATGACTTAACTGAATTGAAGAAACAAATTCAGGAGCTTTTGGACAAAGATTACATCAGACCGAGCTCATCCCCGTGGGGAGCGTCAGTGTTGTTTGTCAAAAAGAAGGATGGTAGTCAGTGCATGTGGGTGGATTACCGAGCTCTTAATTAGGTCACCAACAAGAATAAGTACCATTTGCCCAGGATTGATGACTGGTTTGATCAGCTTAAGGGAGCAGAAGTTTTCTCCAAGATTGATTTAAGGTCAGGATACCATCAGATAAGGATTCGACAAGAGGATATATATAAGACAGCATTCTCGACTTGTTATGGTCTATATGAAGTTACAGTGATGTCCTTTGGTTTGACCAATGCTCCAGCCTACTTTATGTATTTTATGAATAAGGTGTTCATGGAATATTTGGACAAATTCATTGTTGTGTTCATTGATGATATTTTGATTTACTCCAAGGATGAGAGAGAACATGAGAAGCACTTGATGATGACATTGCAGAAATTGAGAGAGCACCAGTTGTATGCCAAGTTCAGCAAGTATGAGTTTTGAATGAAGAAAGCCACTTTCCTAAGCCATGTGATGCCAGCAAAAGGAGTCGCAGTTGACCCCAGAAAAGTGAAGGACATTTTGGATTGGCAGTCACCTTCATCAGTGACTCAGGTTAGGAGTTTTCTAGGTATGGCAGGATACTACCGTCACTTCATTGAAAGATTTTCCAGTGTGGCCAGACCCCTGACACAGTTGCTCAAAAAGGAAAAAAATTTACATAGACACCAGAGTGCGAGAAGAGTTTTCAGAAACTGAAGGAGAGTTTGACCACAGCCCTAGTGCTAGTGTTGTCCGATATAAACAAGGATTTTGAGATTTATTACGAAGCTTCTCGCAAAGGATTGGGATGCGTGCTAATGCAGGATAAGAGAGTGGTAGCGTATGCCTCACGCCAGTTGAGACCACATGAAGAGAACTATCCTACACATGATTTGAACTTAGCAGTCGTAGTGCATGCTTTGAAAATTTGGCGTCAATATCTCATGGGTAACCGATGTGAGATTTATACGGATCACAAAAGTCTAAAATACATCTTTACCCAGGCCGAGCTCAACCTCAGGCAGAGTAGGTGGTTGGAGCTAATAAAGAATTATAATGTTGGGATACATTATCACCGAGGAAAGGCCAATTTGGTCACAGACGCTTTGAGCAGGAAAGTATATTGCAATACAGTGATGGTTAAAGAAAATCAGTCAGCTTTGCATGAGGAGTTTCAGAAGCTTAGTTTGGAGTTGGTTGAGCAAGGATTTTTAGCCACAATGGAGTTGCAGCCAACTTTGGATGGTCAGATTCGTCAGGTTCAGTCAGAGGATAAGGCAATTCAGTGAATCAGAATCAACATGAGTAAAGAAAAAGAATCAGGATTTACAGAGGATGAGCAAGGAACCCTGTGGTTCAAGCAGTGTTTGTGTGTGCCCAATAAGAAAGAGCTAAAGGAGCTGTTGCTAAAGGAAGCTCATGAGTCTTTATATTCGATTCACCCGAGCAGTACCAAGATGTATCAGGATATTAAAGACAAGTATTGGTAGCCCAGCAAGAAGTGTGAGATCGCTGAGTATGTTGCACTTTATGATGTATGTCAGAGAGTAAAGGCAAAGCACCAGAGGCTAGCAGGCTTACTACAACCACTGAAAATCTCTAAGTGGAAGTGGGAAGAGATTAGTATGGACTTTATTACAGGATTGCCAAAGACCAAAGAGGGTTATGATTCGATTTGGATCATTGTGGATCGTTTGACCAAGATTGCTCATTTCATCCCAGTCAAGACAACTTACACTGGTGACAGATTAGTAGAGCTGTATATGTCGAGGATTTTCAGTCTGCATGGAGTACCAAAGAAAATAGTATCAGATCGTGGGTCGCAGTTCACCTCTTGATTTTGGGGAAGTTTCTATGAGACTATGGGAACTCACCAGAATTTCAGCACAGCATATCACCCCCCAGACAGATGGTCAGACTGAGCGAGTAAATCAGGTTCTTGAGGATATGTTGAGAGCATGTGTGCTAGATCATGGAGCCAAGTGGGACAGTTGTTTGCTTTTTACAGAGTTTTCTTACAACAACAGTTATCAGGCCAGTTTGTAGATGTCATCGTTTGAGGCACTTTATGGCAGAAAATGCAGGACCCCTCTCAATTGAAAAGAGACGGGGGAAGGTCAGGTGTTCGGTCCAGATTGTTTAAAAGAAGCTGAGAAAAAGGTTCGTTTGATTCAAGAAAGGTTGAGGACTGCTTAGGCCAGGTAGAAGAGCTATGCAGATACCAGACATCAAGAGATGAGTTTTGAGCCAGATGATGTTGTGTATCTCAGGATCACACCATTCAAATGTGTGAAGAGATTTCAATTAAAAGGAAAGTTAGCGCCGAGATATGTTGGACCGTTCAAAATTTTAAAACGCAGGGGAGAGGTTGTGTATCAGTTGGAGCTACCTGCGTCCTTCAGTGGGGTACATGACATCTTCCATGTGTCCCAGTTGAAAAAGTGTCTACGAGTGCCAGAGGAGGTTGTGCTAGTTGAGGTTGTTGACCTTCAGAAGGATCTGTCTTATAAAGAGCACTCGGCCAAGGTTATGAAAGTGTCAGAGCGTGTGACCAGGAATAAAGTTGTCCATTTTTGTAAAGTTCAGTGGAGCAACTATTCAGAGGAGGAAGCCACCTGGAGCGCGAGGAGGACCTCAAAACTGAGTTTACAAACCTATTCTCTTAGTGAGCTCGGATCTCAGGATTGAGATCCCGTTTACGGGGGTAAGGTTTGTAACATCCTGATTTTCAGTAGAATTTAAAATCCTTAAATTAAAAATGAAATTTTGGAATTTTCTAGAATTTTCTGCAAATTAATAAAGCTTAAAAAGAATTTTTAGACATTAAAAGGATTTAACACAATTAAAATAAACAGTAACATAAGCTAAAAATATTTTATTTGGATTCCTGGTGTCTTAAGAATTGTTTTTAAATTTTTGGTGAATTTTTAGGATTTGTTTGCTATTTTCTAGAGCTCATTTTAATTGTTTGAATTGTCAAAAAAAGAAAAATCAAAAAGAAAAACATAAAACCTCGTGGGCTGAATCCCTTGGCCCACCCCCGCGCGCCCACCCCCTTCGGCCCGCTTCCCCCACCACGCATTGGCCCGATGCGCCGCTCGCCCATGCACCCGCACCGTCCTCGGCCGGCCCGCTCCCCACCGACCGATACCCGCCCCCGCACACGCGACAGCCATCTCGCAGCCCACGCCGCACTTGCCCTAGTGCCCTCACTCCGTACCGTGCCCGCTCGCCCGTGCTCTCGCATCACCGTTCGATCCCTCGTCCGGGACACAAGTCGCACATCCAAGCATGCGTGTACTGTTTATCGTCATCCCTGATCAGGACTCTGCTTCACCGCTGTTTCTATGCCGAACTCGTCCTCGGGTTCCGCGCTTAAAAACGCCGCCGCCTGCTCCGCTTGTCATCCGCACCGCCACTGTTCCTCGCCGCCCCGCCGTGTGCCGCCGTCGCCTCTCACCGCAGGACCCGTCCCCACCGTCGACCTTGCAACCCGCCGGAGTTCACCCGAAGCTCCTCCGCTTTCGTTCTTCGCCGGTGCGACCCGTCGCCGTCTCCTGCCGCCTTCCCGTGCCTCTTCGCCGTCCTCCGGACCTCGCTACCGGTAAGCCCCATCGCCGTCGCCTCCCGTGCCCCACCGTCCTTCGGACCTCATCGCTGCACCTCGTGCTCATCGCCGCACCGCGTGCCATACCGCGCTCCGGCCCCTCAGTCCGCGAGCGCAACCCACTCCCAGCCGTGCTCCCGACTCGGTCCGCATGCCCGAACCCGCACCGCACCCCGCGCCGTCCCGGTCGCCACGCCCACGTCCACGCATGCTTGTGTCCACGACGCTTCGCTCGGCATGCCCCGCCACGCGTTGGTGATCCAGCGGCCCACCGCCCGATCGCCACCGTTGATCCGGATTTAGATCAATGGCCCAGATCTCACCTCGCGTCACCTTGCCAACCGTCCGATCCCCACCACCGCCAGCCGTCCGACCCATCCATGTCAGCTTTCCCACATGGCAGTACCACGTCAGCCCTAATGCCACATCAGCGCCACGTGTCAGAACCACGTCCACATAAACCCGCCCCTCAACGTCACGTCAACACGCCATGTCAGTAGTGCCACATGTCAGTCAGCAACCGCGTGTACTATGCTATAGACTGAGTCTACCGTGAACCCTCTCTCCCGTGCACCGAGTCCACATCACAGTAACTTTTCTGAATTTTTGGTATTTTCTTTAGAGTTTGGGAGTTTTTTTGGAGTTCATTTGAATTTTATTTGATTTATTTTTGTTGTTTCAGCTGTTTTCTCTCTCGTTAGATCCTGATTTCGAAGGAGCAAGAGTGACGCCAGAAGACCCCGATTACCTCGCTGAGCCAAATCACGGCAAGTCGTAACCTTTGATCATGTTGAACCCAGATTTTAATCTATTATTTATCTACTTTGTTTTAAATTATTCTGCATCGCTATTTTTAATATAACCTTTGTACTTAGTAGTTATTACCATATTTGATTAAATTCCTTCTTGATAATTTTGTACACCATGATTGCCATTATCACCATAGATTGGGAAATTACATAGTGATGTTATGCTAGATGTCACGTGGGTTGTACGACTAGAATGCTTAGCCTTGCTTATTTTTACGAAAGGATTTATCATCGTATGTGTATAATTAATTCGACTTAATGAAATATAGAACCGTGGTTGGTGCCACAAATATTAAAAATTGGGCCATGACATTGGTGTGTCATTGGCGTTGTTATACAAACTTGATTTTCACTTAGACGAGTGATCATGCAGTAAATGGGGAAGTGTGCACTCACTACATAGGATGTGGAAGTCTCGCCCGGGTAAAATTGAGGATTTAACTTTGTGTGCTATTGATCTGAGTTTTACCGTGCAAATCACATGTCTAGTATGGGATGGACTTGGCTGATTAATTTGTGATATTTCAAGTTTGATCTTGCCATTATGATGAACATGGATGCTGATTTCTATGAGGCGTAAAGGGGTGTGATGCGAAACCCTAGTGGGTAGGATTGAGATGAGGTTGAACATTGTAAAGGCCTTATTGTGATTTTCTTAGTGCGAGGCTAATCACATCATGTGGGTACAGTTGTGCAACCTCTGCAGAGTGTAAAACTATTCGAACAGTCGCGTCCTCTGTTTTGGACAATGCTCGGTAATTTCACACGAGGAGTAGTGTTTTTATAGAAACTTATGGTTATAGTCAGAAAGTGAACAGGTAGTTCATTATTGGTTTAGTTTGTGAATGGGAGGTTCCCAAGTGGTTTAATTTCCATTCCATTGATTATTACTTATTATTGTTTTTCATTAAAGTTCGCTTTCCATCTATTTATTATATTTATTTTAAAATGTCATCTTATGCAAATTAACCTTCAGCCTTCCATTGGTAAGCCTTGCATATTATATTGCATTCATTTGTTACAAGCGACTTGGTGAGTACTAATGTACTCACGGCTTTATGTCTATGTTACTCAGTTGTGGAGGAGTATTACCAGCAGGAGGTACCCGAGGAAGAGTACTTCAACGACTTCACGGATTAGGACTTCGTTCCCCAGTCGATTGCCTGTAGGTATGTCAAATGGCTACTACGTTTATTTTGTTTTTTTTCTGTTGCTAGAATTTAAGCCCTTCGAACTAGTGATATTGTAAGGTTAGCAATAAGGTCGTACCTTGGATATTTATTGATATTTGAGTTTTCCTTTATTTTTGCATGTGTATGGATGATATTGCATCTATGTTTAACTATGTGCACTAGCATGATGTTGGACTAGCACAGTATACACAGAGAATCCAAATTTACATATGACAGTTGACAATACTGCGAAGAGATGCAGTCCCGGGTTTGCTGAGTTCCTGATGTGTCAAAGAACTGTCGCCTAACATGTTAACCATTTTTTGCTCGATCGTACGCACTGTACTTATGCTTTGGTGCAAAAGTAAATCCTTGTGGAACTCTGCCAAGCAACATCTCTGAGATTCTTACCTGTGTACGTAGACAGGATACATCAGCTTCTCAGTCATGTAATAAGTGGTTCATCCAACACTGAAAAAAAAGAAGACTGCTTACCCAGTCAGCTGCTGAATCAGAGGCCATCAGGGTTTCAAGATCATCACGACCATAGTAGCTTTGGGGCCTCCAATTTAGGTAGCACTCAGTTTGACATTGGATCTGTTCTTTACAGTTTTTGGTTTTTGACTTTTGGCTTCTATAGTATCTAACTTTCAAACGGAATATTTTTTTTAAGACGAGGTCTACAAGTTAATTGTAGTACGCGTTAAAAGTATAATATATGTACCATCAAAAATCGCAAGCGAGTATCTCTTTTTCCGCAATCTCTGTCGCAAACAGCCAAAAAGACATCAGCCGCAGCCAAAAAGAATAGGCCCATTGGTTTATGGCTTTTTTTACTGTAATTGGTTAATTTTTTATTGTAGCTGAGTTAGCTTATTTGGTATAATTAAATTTTTTAAAAATATAAAAATAGAAAAAAACATATTAGCCTATCATGGACAATGCAAAGGAATACGGAAAAAAAAAGAAAAGACAAAAAGCCTAAAAATCTTTAAAAAATAAAAAAACAAAATTACTGAATAGTAAAAAAACATAAACTAGAATCAGAAGGCCATCTAAAAGGCCAACAAAAATTACTGAATAGTAAAGAAACAGCCTTAATGTTGCGGGATGACATCTAAAAGGCCAACGAGAATGTACCGGCAGGTATAACTTAGCCATTCTAGTAAAAAATGGCATGTTGTCTCCAAACCTGAAAAATCACGAAATCAGAACACTTACGTTTGAGAATCAACATTATACTCTATAGAAAATATGTTGGCTTCACATTCAACGGTTGAATGCAGTTAGAAAACCTAAATAGTGATGCAATCATGAGTCAATATTGTTTGCATTCCACTTCCAAACAAAACTCAGAATCCGCCTAAGCATCTACAGATAAGAGAGAGCTCACCTTTGGAATCAGAACCCCAATGTTCCAGACCATAGCGCACAAAATCTTTAAGAATATTGAGTCTCTCGCCAGATGTAATATCCCAGTGCTTTTGTTCTTTAATTTCAGTAAATATCCAAGGTTGACAAGTGTCAAACATCACGTATTAGCACAAGATCAGTTTAAAAAATAACACATAAAGGAAAGCCAATATAGACATGGATATGGATATTCTTGAGGGGACAACAGCGAGTCATTAAAAGTAACGAACAATGACAGGGCATATTATAAGCAGCATCAAATGTATGCATTTCTCCCATACTGTGGTGGCACAAACTTGAGATTTTGATGTTATTTGTGTTATGTGATGTTATTAGCAGTAGGTTTCCAGTGCTTCCTGTCCTTCGAGTGCTTCCTGCTCAGCCAGCCATATAAGAAAATGAATCTGAGTCCTACCCATAGAAACAGGGCGTTAAGACAAATTTAGAGGGCAAGTTCACTGCCACCAATATTTCCTTCTGACCATGTGCCGATGTTTAACAAATTTGCATGAATTATTGCTGGGCACTTATCCATGCAATAATCAAATAAACTAATCCATCAAGCGTCCAGGCATGCAGTACAGAGGCTCAGAGAGTTTATTAAGCTAGTAACAGCATAACACACACAAAACATAGAGAAATGCCAGGCACCTGCTAGTATTCAAGTAATAAGTTTGCAAGTCTCAGCATGAATTACAAGGCTTACATGCTAGAATTTACTTGTCTATAAAGTATCAACTCACCGTAAGTATGCATTTGAACTACATAAAAAGTTCTCTTAATACTTTTCAATTTCAAATATAAACCTACAACTTTCATGGACTACGTACACTGCTTGGATGCAAAGTCAGCAGCAATTTGGCATATTGTTCACACCAAGGACCAAATGGAGACACTTCACAAATCTGATTTTTGAAATTGGAAGGAGAGGGACCAGTGTGAGACATTTGTGAAAGAAGAAAGGCCATACGTGAAAAACTAAAAATTACTCAAACTTCTGCTCCAGTAGAGCCATTGCAAATGACAAAGTTAATGACTGTTTCTATTCTAGAACAGTCAGAAGTACTTAAAAAAATCGTGTAAAATACTGCAGGAAACATGCTTGAATCACTGAACTGAGTCAAATTATGCAGAACATCAAACAGTCACAAATATGGCAATTTTTTCTGCACAAGGAGTAGCAATTGTTCTTACAGCAAATCACCATTCACAGTTAAATGGAGCAAAAGTTACAACTTCTCAAGGCTAAATTCACCGGAGCACCATTCAATGATCAAGAACAACGTGAAGAAAGGTGCTCATAGTTCCAAGGCCGAACAACATGTTAAGTAGATGGAGTTATATTAGGATATAGAGTTTGTATTCTATTTCATATATGTCTTATCTCTATATGACATATCTCCTTATACTCTCCTATATATATATATGATCCTTTGTGCCTCATATCAATATACACAATATTCATAACATGGTATCAGAACTTTAATGCTTGCCTCCTTATTGGTAAAGGATGCAACGGTACGATCCTATAGAATAGATCCTGTTCAAGTAAGGTACACACAACATTCATAACACAATAGATGTTTTTTTTTGTACAGTAAAAGAGTGAATCACACTCTAAGTCTCTAAGATGTGGCAACATTACAGGTTTGAGCCTGCAGAGCATCAAAGAGCAAGACTCGTGCATGCCCATCGATCAGGTAAGGAATGATCGATGGTTGTGGTGCCCTTGTGCTGGTTAAGTGCTGCTCAGATTTAGCCTTAATTAGGCCGGCAACTCTGATCCAATCCAACCCTGAGGCGACCACCGCTGCAGTATTTGAGCAGGCTCCGGGAGTCTTCCAGGTTCCAGCACATGAGCCTGCTTCCGTTGGTAGCTCAGCTCAAGCTGCCAGAATTGTCACTGAGATACAGCATTGAGAACGGCAGGTCAAATCCACAATGCTAGCGCAGCAACCGAGGCCCAAGATCGCACTTTGGAGAAGAAAAGGTGGAGGAGAAGAGGAAGAGAAGAATGAAGTGGATCCAGTTCTAGTTGGGACTTCAAAGGGTCGATGAGTCTGATTAGATCATGATAGGGTAATTTTTATATTCTCAGTAGGGCTATTCTACAGAGGTTTCAGGGAGCATGGGAAAATGTTTTTTTATATATATGCCATATCTACATTTATATATATTGAACCATTGACATGATGAAAACAAACGTTTATGGGTATGTTCTTTTCAATTTCTCAAAACGGTTTTTGGATTTTGCTACAGTACCTAATTTTTAAACAGAGTATTTTTTAAGATGGAGTCTACAAGTTAATTATAGTACACATTAAAAGTCCAGTATCTGTACCATCCAAAATCGCAAGCGAGGATCTCTCTCCATAATTTCTATCGTAAATAGTTAAAATTAAAAAATTTCAGCTAAAAATCATAAACTACAGTCAAAAAGAACAGACCCATGTTATCATAGCAAATCTAGAGTTTTGCCACCGCTACCAGTTCATCTTCTCTGGGCACCGCCACCGCCCTCCATTGCGCTTGTCGTCGTACGCCATCTGCCCTTGCTCTCCACCGCCTGCATCAGTGCCGTCGGTCCCGTCTCATGCGTCGTCCGCTCTACATCGTCGGGTATTCATCTGGGCCGCTGCCCAGATCTGACCACGACGTCGCCGACTCTGGCCACCAGATCCGACGTCTCCTAGCCGGATCCGGCCGCCACTGCGTTGCCTGCTCTGCATCGCCGCCACCACTCCATCGCCGGGGCTCCACGTCGTGGCCACCCGCGGGAGCCTAGCCAAGCGACGAGAGGGAGACGGACGACGGCCAAGAGGAGCTACGTCATCGGGGCTTCACATCGCCGCCGCCACTCCATCGCTGTTGCTCCAGTCGGATCCCGCCCGTGGCTACCAACATCTCCGCCTGTGACTTTCGCTTTGCGTCTTGACCGACGGATTTGATGTCCATCCATTTTCAATAGCCGAAAGAAAGAAAAAACAAGAAAAAGGAAAAAAAATGTCATCATATACTTGTGCCCAAGCCGTCTGGCAACCTGTACGGTCGTCATGGTTGAGGGTGGCATCGGCGTGAACCTCGTTGCTGATGTTGACAGTCGCATCGACGCTGACATCCGGACCAGCTCTTCGTGCTGACACCGGCTATTTGCCCGTCGTGACACTGGCTTGGGCAACCGCCGCCATCATGCTTCGCTTTCTTTTCGTTGTCGTCGTAGCCTTCTTAGGCGCCATTGTCTAAGACCTGTGACTCTCTTGTCTAGTCCCCATGAACGACGTCAACTGTTGTGGTTACTAAGCAAATAATAAATGAGATGACTAGTATATTGTGTGTGGAATGGAAAAAATCTCCTCCACTTATTCATCAAACGAGCCATATATATATATGATCATAAGACCTCATTTACAATGTTACCCCTAACTATGGATGCTACTCTTAGAGTATACCTGTCTTTTACATGTCCTGCTTGGCCTCTTAGGCTGGTAGACCGAATGGATGTAGGTGAGGGCCAACCCCACAACAGATACCTCGCCATGGAATTTGCCACATATCAATGTCGTGTGCTTCCGCACTTGAGGAGAGACTAGATTTGTGGAAAAAAAATTGCTACAGAGGCTAGAACTGCAAAAAAAAAAAGCACGAAGGGGCTAAAACAGTAAAGTTTTCCTCCCCAACTGCCTTTCCTTTTCTCTAAAACCAAGCTCGCTGTGCAAAAAGTGAAGTAATTAAATGGGAGGAATTTAACGAAACTACCTTTATTCCTAAGACTAGTACATTTCCTTAAGCTCTAGTACCAGCGTGAGAAGACGAGGTTTAAGAAGTTGCCACATTGATCATGTTGGACGGGTTTAAGAAGTTTAGGTGCTTTTTTTCTTTTGTTAATCATAGCACCTATCTCCTCTTGTTGACATAGCATGTGTCATTCACTCTCTCCCGCATCCTGCATCTGCTAGTAAGATACTCGTGCATTGTAATAGAATCTTAAATCTTACATGAGCATGCATCAAGAATGAAACCAGACTTTTCAAACGGTAGATGAAACAAAGATAACATTTGTTGACACTTCCATACCTTCCAAATATTTTTAAAAATCCAGGTAAGCATGAAAGCATGGCTTTCAAAAAATTAATCATTTTTTCCTTTGCTTCTAAAGAAGTACAACATTTATATATACAACTTAGCAGGAAGGCAGACTGTGGCCCCACTCGTTTCAGCTTTTTTTCAGCTTCAGTTTTTTTTTTCACTATTCAGTAATTTGTTTTTTTCTGAATTTTTTTAGATTTTTTGAGTTTTTTTGCATTTTTCTTTTTTTCCAGTGTTCCTTTGCATTGTTCGTAATGGGCTAACATATTTTTTCTATTTTTACATTTTTTTTAATTTTAATTATGCCCAAAAAGCTAAATCAGCTACAGTAAAAAAAGTCAACTACAGTGAAATTTCAGCTAAAAACTAGAAGTCATCGCTAAAACATCACCCCAGTTCACCGGCGGTGAAGTAGCAGGCTTAGAGGGGGTCTATAAAGAGAAGTAGCTGACTGTGGGAGTTCACCGGCGGTGGAATTGGAGTCGACCCGATGAAATAGCTTCCCAGTAGTCTCAATCTCTGGTTAAGCCAAGTGAAGCAAATCCAAAGGAAGAAAGAAGCAGAAAGGGAGAAACAAAGACGAAACTACTTAGAGAACCCAAACCTGAGAGCCTAAGATGCAGTTTGTTATCACTTGGCCATGGCAGACTCCTCCACAGTGGGCATGGAAGCATCAATGGTGGCCTCGGGTCTACTCATCTGTCAGCGGCGGTCTTCGCATCTCCTCAACAGGCGGCGCCGGCGGCCTCCGCATCTTCTAGCCCGGTGGTGGTGCGGTCCCCTGGAAAATCCTAAACCAGTGGCACCGGCACCGGCGGGAGTCTCCTCGTCTCCTCCAGCTGCGGCGGCAAATGATGGCGAGTATGGGCAGGACGTAGCAGGCCCAACCCATGAACCCAACCAAATGCAGAGTGAAGGAAACCTCGTGGCCTTTTTAGAAGCCCACCACACATCCAACGGTCGTCTCCCCGCTTCAATCCGAGCCGTCTCGCATCACCCGCGCACACGAGAGAAAGGGGGAAAAAAGAGCAAAAAAAGGACAGAAATAACCAAACGGTCATCTCCATCCTCTCTCTCTCTCTCTTTCTAATCTCCGATTCGAATCCATGGGCGGCGGCGGCGCTAGGCCGGGGCCAGCCTCCCCGGAGGGCCCGTGCGGCGATGGCGGCCGGGCCGAGTGGTCCCGCATCTACGGCTGCATGGCAGCGCTTCTGCGCAAGAGCCAGGGGCAGGTCGAGGCGCTCCTCGCCGACCGCACCCGCCTCGAGGCGTTCGTCAAGATCCAGCACGAGTTCTGGGTCGCCCGCGTCGGCCTTCTCCAGGCCCAGCTCCAACAGGTGAGGCGATTGGTTACCGGCTTGCTTCCTTCCTTCTAGGGTTTCGCTTCCGCTGAATCTAGGTAGGGTTTTGCGGTGGGGTCCAGATGCGGAAGGCGGAGGCGAGCAGGAGGAGGTGCGAGGCGGCCAACTTGGAGCTGCTTCTTGGGGACAAGGAGCGGGAGTTGCGCTGCTGCCAGAAGCTCGCCGGTAAGAACACACCGCCCCGCCCTCGTTTCTTGGTGCTCATCTCTCCTGTTCCTGTGGGGATATGTAGGCGATTTGCTGCATAATTTGACGTTTTCTTGTGAGTTGGCGGTTCTTTTGGATGATTTGGGCTGCTTTCGCTGGAAAAGGTGGCATCTTTTTGCCTTGTTTTGGTTTAATTTCTCAGGGGGATTTCTGGATTTTTATGCCCTGTTGAATATTTGTTCAAATACACTGTCATAGATTAGATTAAGTATCTTCTCTGCGAGTGTTGTTTTACTGTTTCTTCTAATTATTTTTGCCAGGAAATTTGGGGGCGATTTGCTGCAAAATCTGCCATTCTCTTTGGGCTTTTAGCTCCTTTTTTATGATTTGAGATGCTTCTAGTGGAAAAGTTAGTGTCTTTTTATGTGTAATGCCCTCCAATGCCTAGTTAAGTTAGATTGCCTTGTTTTGGATTAACTTGCGCTGTTCTTAAGGGGAAATGCGTGGAGTTTTTATGCCCTCCTGTGACAGTGTTGTTGGATTAAGGTTTTTGATTCTGCTGCACGTTAGTTTCCTTTCTGTTGTTGTTTCGTTATTTCCACGATCCTTCGTAGTGGCGTGCCCTTCTTAGGTCTGCTGTTGCTGCTACCAGTGGAAAATGCTTCATCTTTCTGTTCGCTGTGAAATGCTTAGTGTGAAGTTGTCACAATTCTCTGTGCTTTGATAAGTTAGCTTAACTTTATTTTGTTTAAAAATACTGTAATAGATCAATTCTTTGTTCTTTGAGTAGTGTAATATTGTTTTAGTGTTTTCTAATTATTTCTATATTATGCCCTACGCAAAAAGTTGGCACCTTGTATGTTAACTAGATCTCCATATTGTCGTTTGGACTCCAAAATTGTTGTTTCTCTTGCTGTATCAATTATTCCATTCGTAAAAAAATCTGTGAATGCTTTTGATTTTTACCCACCTAAATATGCTTTGATTTTGTGCCGATGCAGTTAGTCATGTGCTGTTGTGCATTTTTGTCCACCAATTTTCCAGCTTCTTTTCAAAAGGTAGATGTTTATATTTGTTGGCATCAGCCAAATCGTGTTTTGCTTTCTGGTTAAAATAACATTTTGCTGAATATGGAATTATGGATATGCTATTTCCCTTTTGTCAGATCCATTCTTTGTCTTGAAGTCTTTTTTTTTTGGGGTGCGTTAAGCGAAGATAACTTTTAGAATGAAGCACCCAGTCTATGAATTTATGTTGTTATTACTGATGTTGCCTTCTGCTTTCAAAGTAGAACTCACAGAGGGTGACTTGGAGGATTTCACAACTTCTTTAGCTGCTTTGGCTGCAGAAAACACCGAACTGAAGGTACTTACCAAAACATAAGTTGCATGTGGTCCTTTGTGGCTGTCATAATTTACAAGCAATCAGTTCAGCTTGTGCATCTAATTGATTTCCTTA
The DNA here is from genome assembly GCA_036346265.1 of Melocanna baccifera. NCBI lineage: Eukaryota > Viridiplantae > Streptophyta > Magnoliopsida > Poales > Poaceae > Melocanna > Melocanna baccifera. Next base: position 1,310,220 of record CM070687.1, on the reverse strand, counting down.
GTCATTCTTTTGCCTCTATGCTTGTTTCTCTTTATTTTAGATAAAACTGAAGGAAGTTGGAAGTCGTGCAGAGCTTAGTGAAAACACTGCGGATCACGGGCACAGTGCAAGAGATTTAAGAGCAGAGATAAGAAAACTAAAGCAAGCTTATAAGACCCTGAGCTTAAAGAAGGATAAGGAAGTTTCTGCATTACTCGCAGAAAAGGATTTTGTGTGGAACCAGTTGAGGACAATGGAGCAGGACTACACCGCTTTCCTTAAGAACAAGAAAATAGAGGCAGCACAAGCTACTGAAGCAGCACAAAAGCTTCAGCAGAATGTAGAGGAACTGCAAGTGGCAACCCAAAAGAAGGATGGTGAGATTGGCAGATTGCGAGCAAACGTTATTGATGCCAAAAAGAAGATATCGATTCTTGAGGATAAGCTACAGGAAATGTGCTCCTTGGCCAAAGAGAAAGATGATGAAATTGAAGTACTCAAAGATGGGCAACCTGAGACTAGCCAAAAGCGCAAGAAGTATATCAATGATACACACAGAAAATATAGGTCTGAAGGTCCTGCTTTAAGGGAGAAATCAAAAAATAACTCTCGTAGGCAAATGGTAGATGAAGATGAGCAGCCTGAGACTAGTCATAAGCGCAACTGTACCTCATCCTTATCAAATGTAAGTATTCCAAGTATATGGTCTGCTCGCACCCTTATTTTTTTATGTATTTTTTTCTATTTGCAATGCATATGTAGTCAATGGGCAATATTGCAATTATTAAGTAAACCTGCTTGATCAATAGTTACATTGATTAAACTATTTGACCAAATTCACTACTTGCAAGTTAGTTTATCACCTCATGCTGTGTGATCAGGAGCTGTTTTACTAATGTGCATAGACAAATAGAGTAGGTTTTCTTTATAGACCAAGAATCATCTTTTCCTGTATGCTACTGTATTTTTTTCTTTTCTAAAAAAATTAGAAGTGTCCAAATTCTTGATAGTCTGCATACATGAGTTGTCTTGCTGTAAACACGGACAGAGAATAAAGTGAGGAATTAGGTGTGCTTTCTATGAGATCTGGATATCTACATAGGACCAGCAGATATGTGCTTGTGGGGAGTGCAATATGTTTTTTAACCAGTTTATCACTCCAGTACCACACTGATAGTTCCTATTCTATATATAGTATAATTTGTACTTTTCTTTTGACACTGTAACACCTTTTACTCATAAATTGTAATGTCTAATTCTTGGCAATCCGCATGAGTTGCGTCTTGTTGTAAATATGGACAAAGAATAAAGTTGATGGAATTTAGGTGAGTATTATGTGAGTCGTAGGTGCTCATAAAGGACCATCACACATACACTTGGGAGACTAGTAGTAGGACATGGCGAAATATATCGACTACCAGTTTTTCATCTGAGTAATGTTTCATGACCTGAGAATGCTAGTTTGTTACTTTGTTGGTTTGTGTCCATAGACCAAAATTACATCACCTGAGCATATCATCTTTGCCTGTGTTGTTTCGACATTTTTGCCCCACAAAATTATGATGTCCCGATTCTTGCTGAGCTGCATGAGTTGCATCTTGCTGTAAATATGGATAAATAATAAATTGATATAAACCAGATGAGTTTTCTTTAAGTCTTGAATGCTCACAAAAGATCTGTCAAATAGTTTTCTTGAGACTACTGATAACTTTCAGATAACTGTTGGATCAGCCTGTTGGAGATTTTTAAAGAAACTCTTTGATCTTCCCTTTTGCTCAATCAAGTAACATAACCTATCACTGAAGTGGCTTTGTAATTATTCTTTACTTACGATTTGTTGGAAGGTAGTTCTCATGTTTGAGTAAATCTTTGTGTCTTAAAATGGCTGCATGACATTGCAGATGCCATGACCCATGATATATCTGAGTGATGTCTGATTTCTGGTTATTTGCTATTATTTTTATCTTGTCATTTGTTTCTGAACTATGTGTAAGCATCGGTCGTATTTGGGAGATATTCATTCTTTTTTAAATGATGTCTCCTTTCCAATTTCCATATCTCGTAGGTCGCTGTTATGAAGGTTAAGTTATATCACATTTCCATAGCATTTATGTGGTAGTTATTTAAAGTCTCATCAATTGCCATGATCTTTTTGCAGCACTTTCTCTTGTGATTATCATGAACCACTTAGTTCTTGCATATCATCTGCCTTGTTAAGTCTCATCAAGTGCCATGATCTTTTTGCAGCACTTTCTCTTGTGATTATCATGAACCACTTAGTTCTTGCATATCATCTGCCTTGTTACATGGACCTCGGGACCTGAGTTATCTCCACTAGCAAATAAGGTTTCAGGGTTTAAAGCATTTGGCTGAGTTCGGTTAGGCTTACGGCTCGCGGCTTATAGCTTATGCTACAGTAAGTAGCTTTTAAACGGTGTGTTTTTTAAGGTGTGGTCAACAGAAAAATTGTAGTAAAAAGTGTATTGAGTTCAGTTGTACCGACTAAAATCGCATACGACTATTTTCCTGTGCGTACTACCTCTCGTGATCAGCCAGAATTCAAATATTTAAGCAGCCATTAGCCCAAAAGAACTCACCCTTTATCTCATAAGTTTCCTATCTCGTGTATATATTTTATATATCTTTTTTTAGAGGAAAAATAGTTTATGTAACAAGGAAACACAAGAGACCTGTTACTACTCATTGTCTGTACATGAGCATTGAAGCGTTATTCTGCATTTCCTTAATTATTGAATACCCATAATGAACCTTGCCTTTTGATCTTTACTGTTTTTACCCCTTTTTTCCATGCAACCCTGATATAGGTCCAATAGAGGTGCTAAAAGCATTAACTATAGAAGTTTTCTTTTTCTTTGAAGACGTGCTGAAAGTATGTCATCCCTGCATGCAGGGTCTTCGACGTTGTTCCACAAGGCTGCAAGGGAAAGCCCCAGTGTCGCCTGCAGTTCAGCCGGTGCTGTTCTCCCCCCATTTCAAGGTTCCAAAGCTGAAGGCCCCAACTCCTACAAGGCCAGAAGCAGCCTGATTTGATGAGATCCTGTCATGTGCAGTTGTTCATACACACCCGGTGCTGACAGTATTTAGGTGAAGTTAACGATGAGGTTAACCTTATTTTGTGCTGCCCGCTCGCTCTGCTCCCTCTCAAACCGGCGATTGTGTTTGTAACATATTCCCCCCTTCTTTTCAGAGTGTGTTTATAACATATTTGCTGGTGCTGCGAGAATGGATGTACACATTGGCCATCCATCCAAGTGTATTATTCTTTATGTAACGACCTGCAGCTGGAATTTGTGTATGCTCCTAGTGCCTGTAACATAGTTGCTGGTTTGATTTCTGAACCTTCCTTGCTCAGCATGTAGATGTATGGAAGAGTGGTGAGAGAGTATTTATTCCTAGGTATGAGGACATATCTGTGCATTACATTCTTTTAGGAAGAATGAGTGTACTTGGATGACCATTTGAATCTGTGCTTGGATGATTTGTCACTTTGCATGGCCAACTCTTTCTTCCCCACAATAAAGTTTACTTATCTGAATACTGCATCTGAATGGCTTATGAATGCCACCGAGTGGTTCTCATGTATGCTGTCCCCATCGAGTAATAAGCCCTTGCACAACAAATTTGATGAATTCATCGGAAGTTGTCTTATTTACGGGTCGCACAACAGTACATTGCGAAAGGCATCTTCTTTCCAACAGCACCAGATGGGGTAGTGTAACAACCTGTTTTTCTGATATTTTTAAAGCCAGGATTTTAAAAATGAATTTTCTGGAATTTTCTGAAAATAATTCAAACTTCAAATGAATTTTTAGAATTTTTAAAGATTTAATATGATTAAAATAAACATTAACATAAGCTAAAAATATTTTATTTGGATTCTTCAGGTCTCAAGGAATTTTCTGGTATTTTTGGTTAATTTTTGTGATTTATTTGCTAATTTCTAGAGCCTCTCGAAGTTCATTTAAATTTCTGGAAAAAGAAAAGAAAAAGAAATTCCTCCCCGCCGCCCGATCCTCCTCCCCGCCACGCGTCGCCCATCCCCCGCCACGCGTCGCCCATCCCCGCGCCCGCTCGCCCGCTCGCGCCTCGCCGCTGCCTCAGCCGCCCGTTCGCGCGCCCGCGCTTGATCTCTCGCCGTCCGCCCCGCGCCCGCGCCGCGAACCCTAACCCTAACCCTAACCGCGCTCGCCCGTCCGATCTTGCCGCGTGGCCGCATCCTAGCCGTCTAACCCGTCCGCGTTGCGACCGTCGTCGTATCCGGATTGGACTCCTCGGTTCGCGTGTTAAAACCCGCTGTTCGTCCTCGGTTCGCGTCGCCGACACCCGAACTCCGCGCCGCTCGCCGATCCTCGCGCGCGCGCCGGCTGGAGTTGCCCGCCGCCGCCGTGCCGCGCGTCTCGCTGCCGCTGAGGTCGCCGGAGCGGCGGCGACGTCGAACCCCGCCGAGAGTCCTCCGTCGCCGCCTCTGCCGCCGGTGAGCGCCGCCGCCAATCGCCTCCGTCGCCGCTCGTCGCACCGCGCGTCGCCTCGATCGCCGCGCGGACACCGCACCGCGCATACGCCACGCGCGGCGACGCCAGCGCAGCGCGTTCGCCACGCGTCGGCAATCGCTGCTTCCCCGCCTCCGCGCCCGCGCATCCGCGCCGTCCGTCCCAGATCGGGGCTGCGAAGCACCAGCGCACGCCACCCGTCAACCCCTCCGCCGTCGGATCCCACCGACGCACTCCCGCCCGCGCGCGCACCCGCGACGCTTCGCGCGGCGAGCCGCCACGCGTTGCCGATTCAGCAATCGCCCGCGCCCGCACCGCTGCATCCCCGCCGTCGCCCCAGATCTGGATCAAGGATCCAGATCTCGCCGCGTGTTGCCCTCGCGACCGTCGGATCCCCGCCGCCGCCGCCCGCGCCGCACCCGCGTGTCAGCCCTAGCGCTGCGTCAGCCCGCCGCCCCCGTGCGCACTGTTTCGTGGACCGAGTCCACGGTGGACCCGGTTTCCCGTGCGCCCGGTCCACAGCACAGTAACTTTTCCGAATTTCTCGATTTAATTTTAGGATTAATTTTCCGAGAGCCCGTTCTCCTCCGTCTTAGCTCCGATTGACCCCGTTCTTTTTTCTAAATTCATCTAAAATCGATCTCTAGCTGTTGGTTCTGGTTTTGTGAATTTTGGAGTTCATTTGCTTATCATTTTATGTGTTTCTTTGTTTTCGGTCGTTTTCTCTCTCGTTAGATTCGGATTCCGGAGGAGCAGATTTCGCGCCCGAAGACCAGGAGTACCCCGTTGAGCATAACCAAGGCAAGTCGTGTCCTTTGATCATGTTGAACCCAGTTTACAATCTATTATTTAATTAATTTGTTTTAAATTACATTGCATCGCTACTTTTAATCAAACCTCGTATTTGGTAGTTATTGTCCCAGTTCGTCTATCCCTCCTTGATACATTGGAACACCCTTATACCGTTGTCACCATAGGTTGGAAAATTTATTAGTGATGCTAGATTATTTGTCACATGGGTTGGTACTATTAGACTGCTTAGCTGGCTTATATTTACGATGGATCTCATTAGCACATGTTAATTATTAATTTGACTTAATGACATATGAAACTGTGGTTGGTGCCACGTGTATTAAAATTTGTGCCACGTCATGGGTGTGACGTTGGCTTGGTCATACAAATTGGTTTTGCACTCGGGCGAATAATCGTGCAGCAAAGGGGAGGTGCAGTTGCACTTCGGGGATGTGGTAGCCTCGCCCGGGTAATGTTAAGGACTTAACTTTGTGCGCCATTGATCTGAGCTTAATCGTGCAAACCACATGTCTATTATGGGATGGACCTGGCTGATTAATTTGTAATATTTCAATTCAATTCTGCCATTGTGATGGACATGGTTGCTGATTTCCATGTGGTGCAAGGGGGGTGTGATGCGAAATCCTAGCGGGTAGGATTGGGTTGAGGTAGAGCATTGTAAAGGCCTTGTTCTGATTTCCTGAGATCGAGGCTAATCACATCGTGTGGGTACAGTTGTGCAACCTCTGCAGAGTGTAAAACTATTCGAATAGCCGCGTCCTCGGTCATGGACATTGCTCGGGGATTTCACACGAGGGTTAGTGTTTCACTTATAACTTGGTGGTTTATGTTGGGAGTGGACAGGTAGTTCACTGTTGGTTTAAACTTGTGAATTGGTGTTCACAAGTGGTTCATGTTTACCCCTTTGATTATTCATTATTACTGTTTTCAGTTAACTTTCGCTTTCAAGTTATTTATTATATTTCATCGAGAAATGCCTTTATGCAAATTAACATTTCAGCCTTCCTTTGATAAGCCTTGCATATTATATTGCATTCATTGTTACAAACGACTTGCTGAGTACTAATGTACTCACGGTTTTACGCCTATGTTGCTCAGTTGAGGGAGAGGAGTACTATCAGCAGGAGGTTCCAGAAGGAGAGTACTACGACGACTTCATGGATTAGGCTTCGTTCTCCACTCGATAGCCTGTGGGCTTATCGATTGGTCGCTACGCTTTATTTTGGATTTCCGCTGCTATTTTGTTAAGTCCTTCCGGCTAGAGATATTGTAAGCTTGGCCATAAGGTCGTATTTTTGATATTTTATCGATATTCGAGTTTTCCTTTATTATTGTCGTGTGTATGACTGTGATGACATCTATGTTTGACTGTGTGCACTAGCGTGATCCTGGATTAGTGCAGTTTACACAGAGAGACCGAATTTGCATATTCGGGTCTCGACAGGTAGTGGGCATCGCTGCGGGCCAAGGGTTCCATCAACATGTGGGCGTCTAGATCATCGAGAAATCGGTGAGGCTGGTTCTCCGATGGCAATTTTTTTCCGTGGGGACAGACCTGCAGGAATATCCCTATGGGGAGCGAGGACGGCGGTTAATCTTTTCCTGAAGGAGAACGGGGTGAGGTCTCACTATACTAGTGAGGTAGGGACGGGGTTATCCTTGCCTTATGGGCCCATAGGGATTTGATAAAAATAAAAATAAATATTTTAATAATAGTTTATAGTTTTTTAATATAAAAGATTATATTCTTTTCTAGTATATTTAGACTAAACTTAAATTTATATGTTAGAATATATATTTTGAAGCTATATTTTTTAAAAAAATATGCTTAAGTAATTATAAATTATTAAATAAAGTTAAATTATTATTTTTTAAAAAATAAATTTAATATTTTTTATCCCCATGGGGACCTCGTGGAGATCGAGTCTCCGTAGGAACCAAGGACAGGGAGCCATCTACCCCTAGGAGGCTTAGTGGGGCGGGGCGGGGCGGGGGGCTAGATAGCGGGGGGCAGGGCGGAGCCGCGAAGTCTTCCCCCGCGATCCTCCGCCCCGTTGCCATCCCTAGTTCTCCATGATTATGCAGGCAAAGGCAAAAGCAACTACCCGTATGACCTTTTTGTTCTTTTTATATTGATTTCTAAAAACTACTTTTCTACATTAACTAGTCTTCAAACGAAGTGTTTTTTAAATGAGGTCTGCTAGTTGATTATAGTACACATCTCAATAATTGTATTTATATCGATCAAAATCGTACGCAGTATCTCTCTCTATAAGTTTTTCTATAAACTGTTACTATTTATAAGCCAAAACTGCAATCCTATATGAATAGACCTTGAAATGCGTATGGTTGGGTTGTAGCGTGTCACATAGTCTATATAAAGTGATAAATAGGTACAATTAAATTGTATTTGGTTCCGATGTACTGTAAAGATGAAATATGGTAACTGAAATCAACTCAGCACAAAGTCCACTTCACGCAAGGTGGGTTGTATTCGTTATTTTTGTTGAGAATTGATGTAGTAAATAAACGGTAATACAATTCATAATTATAATTGCAAAGAATAATAGATTAATTACAGAAGATGTCAATTTGAGAGAAGACACTAGAACACAATCTTTATTGATTCTTAGATCTGTTTTGCATGGCACAATGCCTATCTTTATTGATTCTTAGACCTATTTTATATGGCACAATACCTCTCTATTTATAGTCAAAGCCTACTAAGAGTAATTTGGGTATTTGTCTATACCGGAATCTTCTAGGTTTCGTAACACTTCTCTTGAGTGAATGCCACAGTATACAAATGCCTCATCAAAAACTCCTCCTAAAAACCCAGTGGGAAAAAAAGGGATGAAAAAAAGAGTACATTGCACACCATTCCTTGTAGCACTTGTTGTATCATTAAAAACCTTTACATGAGAAAACTTCAGAAAAAACTTATAAAGGGAAAAAGAGTGAAATATTTAGATTTAAAACATCAACAAACCCATTGTATTTGTTGTTCAGATTTAAAACACAAATTAAGGTTTAATTGGCCTAATTTTTAATGCAAAAAGATTGATCTGCAGAGGCACATGCATATGATCACCACTAGAGGAAACACTAGAGATAAGGCACCGGAGCATTGGGTCCGGGAGGGGCTCGCCCCTAGTGAGGAGCACCATGGTGGAGTTCATGGCGGTGACCCCAACAAGCATGTTGCCGGACTCAAGGTTGGCCATGACCAGTAAGAAATCAGCGCACGGCAGCTTCTGCTCCGTGACTTTGCAAGCAAAAGCAGAAGACCTATTTGAGATATCTAGGGTTGGGTCATAACGTGCATCACATAGTATATATAAGGTGGTATTTGGTTTTGTGATAACTGGATACCATTAAATTGTATTTGCTTGCAAAAATCTGTAAAATATAATATATGGAAACTGAAATGAGATGTATTCGAGATTTGGAATACAGTGCCAACCAGCAGCTGGTGACTCCTCTCCGCCTCCACGTGGCACACACACGCACGATGTGATGCTCCACGTCTGGTTTTCTAATACGATTGAATATCTTACGAATATTATTTCGGGAGGGATTCCGGCCTCTCGCGCGGTCCACGTTATCATTTTGCTCTTGTCTACCGGCGCGTGTCGTCTTGTTTCTGTTTTCGTCCGTTTGCTTGTTCTCTCGTGCGCTCATTCGTGCTCGATTGCTGGCGTGTTCTGTGGGAGAGCTCTTTTCTACTCTAGTTAGTAAGGCGCGCCCTCTGCGTTCTGTGCTCTTCTGCGCTCCTCCGTTTTCGATTGCCGACGCGTGCCCTGGGAGAGGTTACGGGAGCTTCGAGAGGAAGCGTCCCGTGTGCCATCTCGTAATCTGTGCGGACCTTGCCGGCTCTTATGTTCTCCGTTTCGTTCTTTGTGTTGCGTCCGCTGTCCTCCATTCACTCGTGTTTAGTTTTGTTTTTGTTCTCCTGGTGCCTCCGGTTTGTTTGTGGCTTCGTCTTCCCTGCTGCTCCTTCTTGCATCGTCCGGAGTTTGTTCGTGTTCGTGGTTTTCCCGTTTTCGTTCTTGTGCAAGGTACATCTTGGATAGCCGTTCGGTAGGATTTACTTCTGGTTGGTCTTCCGAGTGCCCTTTCGTTCACAGTTCGCCTACCTCCCGTTGCAGGTTGTTGCTTTTTTTTAGTGTTTTTTGCGAAATGTTTCTGTTTATCTTGTGCGCTCATTTGTGCTCGATTGTTGCCACGTTCCGTGGGAGAGCTCTTTTCTTTGCTGGTTAGTAAGGCACGCCCTCTGCGTTCTGTGCTCTCCTGCGCTCCTCCGTTTTCGATTGCCGACACGTGCCCTGGGAGAGGTTGCGGGAGCTTCGAGAGGAAGCATCCCGTGTGCTGTCTCGTTTTTCATGCGGACCTTGCTGGCTCTTGTGCTCTCCGTTTCGTTCTTTGCGTTGGGTCCGCTGTCCTCCATTTGCTCGTGTTTAGTTTTGCTTCTGTTCTCTCGGTGCCTCCGGTTTGTTTGTGGCTTCGTCTTCCCTGCTGCTCCTTCTTGCATCGTCCGGAGTTTGTTCGTGTTCGTGGTTTTCCCGTCTTCATTCTTGTGCAAGGTACATTTTCAATGGCCGTTCGGTAGGATTTACTTCTGGTTGGTCTTCCGAGTGCCCTTTCGTTCCCAGTTCGCCTACCTCCCGTTGCAGGTTGTTGCTTTTTTTATTTTTTTTTGCGAAATGTTCCTGTTTATGATATCATTTTTTCCTCTCTTTTGGTGCTTTCCTGTTTCCCTCACTGTGGTTCTTTTTTTTGGGGGTGCCGGGGTTTCTTCGTATGTCTTTTCCTTTTTTCCCCCTCCTTTCTCGGTTTTTCTTTTTAGGGTACAATTTTTCCTTTCCCTCTTCTTGTGTTCAGATTCCTTTTTGGGGTGTTTCCGCTTCCTGGTTTTTCTCTACTTTTCTTGTTTACGTTTTCCGTTTGCCTCCCCCGCCTCCCCGTGTTCTTGCGGTTTGTTTATGTGTTTGTGCCTTTCCTTTTCGTTCTCCGGTTTATGATATTGTCTTCTAATGTCTGTACTGTTTTCGCAGATAGCTTCCTGTTTCCTCTTCGAAATTAGATGGATTTGCCATCTGTTCCATCTAATGCAGCTTTGGTGTGTTTGCACTTTCTTTTACTGTTCTTCGGTTTGGAGTGCTGCTTTCTAATGTGGTTCCCTCTTATGCATCTTTCACTGCTCATTTTGTTTTGCGTTCGTGTTATTCTATTATTAGATTTCCAGATTGCAACACGGAATCTTTAACGAAGTGCATAGGTTCTCAGTTGCTACGCGTTCTGCTCTAACAGAGAGGTTTTTTTTTGCTCCTTTTGTTGTTTTTTTTATAGTGTCTGTTGCTACTTTTGCTCCGTGCGAAGGTCATATCGGTTTCTCTTGTCCATTGTTCCTCTCTTATGCAGGTTTGATTGTCCGTTTTATTTCGTGTTCGGGTTATGTTGTTAGTGCACTCCCAGATTGCAACGCGGAATCTTTGACGAAGTAAATAAATTCGATCCTTCTGTCCATTCTGCTTTACCAGAGAGGTTTCTTTGTCCCTTTTTTTGCTTTACTGTACTTATTAGTGTTTCTTAGTACTTTTTCCCCCATGTGAAACTCCTCTCTAATACCGTCTTACCCTTTTTACCCCTTTTTAAGAATTCATTGTGTTTAGTGCTCTTTTGTGGTTACGGTCATGGCGGATTCTTCTTTGGTACGGTCATTCTATGCTTTAGTGTCCTATATGGTCGTTTCCATGGTCCTTTAGTGGTTGCATGTACTACATAATCCTCTTTGGTATGTATTTTTTTTGGGGTTGTAGCGCGATACATGTTTGTTTCCGTCGTCGTTTGCGTGTTTTTTTACGTGGCCGTGTATGCGTTCCCTGTAATAGTTCTTCTTCCTATCAGTATACTCTCTTTGTTCACTTTACAGAGACCTCTTTTGTGTGTTTTTTCCCGTTTTTACCTTTTTGTCCAAACGATTTCTCTTTTGTTTGGTTGGTTTGACAATGCTACCCAGTTTCGTAGTGTGGTACTGCCGTTGTTTTACCGGGAACGTCTCTGATTTAGTTTTTGTTACTGCTTTTTCCCCCTGTTTTTCTTTCCTTGTGTACATAAGAGCTTTTCCTGTGGGCCTTTTTCTATATGTTCCTGTAGGTCGCTTCCTTGGTTGTGTTGTTATTCAGTTTTTGTTCTTACACGTCTTGTGCTTACTACGTTTTATAAAAAAATGACCTATATGTAGTTCAAATGCGTTACGTATTTCCACTGTTAGCGCGCTTCGTTTTTGGCTCCCTTTTTAACTTACGTTTTTGTTCTCGTCTTTTGCAGCCTTTCCACCTCTTCTCTTTCGCTGTTACCTTCCTGGTTAGATGGCTACACTGTGGCCTTTTGTTATTTCGTTTTATGGATCCTTCGTATTCTATTAGAGATCACCGTGAGGAAATTAAGCGTGGAAAACAGCCAGTCAGTTCATCTGTGCCACTGTGCTCTTCTAAAAATGTTTTCCCTCCTGTTTTTGCACTATCCGTTTCACAGGCAGCAACACACCCATGTATGTTTGTTTTCCTTGTAGGCTACGTTCTTTGCTTTGCTCAGTTTGCCCATTTGCTTTTGTTTACTCGCTTATCTCTGTACCGACCTTCTTTCCTTTCATACAGTGCCTCCCATACCCATTAGACTGCCTCTTCCATGGAAGCGCCAGCATGGTTATTTACGCACCTTATAGTTTTTCTGTCCTTTTCTTTGTTACCTTTCATTTCAAATCCTTTTTTGTTGTTTCCTTTTGTCCTCCTCTTTTCATCCCACCCAACTTGTTTACGTTTTAGGAACCCATTTTTGCCCATTGGTTAGCTCTTCTGAAGCAGCTGCTAATAGGAAAAAAAGAAGGCTAGACAATTTGCTCCGCGCAGTTAGTAGAACAGGTTTCTCCCTTTTGTTATCCCATTTAAAGTTATCCTTTTTCCCCTTTTGTCTTTCTTCGTATCCAATCATAGAACGTTGGACACATTTTATTTTACAGTTTTTTCCTTCCTTAAATATTTCAGGTGATGTGCGCTATTTTAGCCCAACTTTTTTTAGGGAGCCAACCGTTCCTCTTTCTAAGGACCACATTTCTTACCTAAAAGGTTTGCTACCACGCTTTTTTTTACATTGTTTGCTATTTTTGCTTTTTCTGCTCTCCGCTGTTCATGTACGTATTCTGTCCTATTGGCATAGCTGGTTTTCCCTTACTGTTTAGCGCTTTTCCCCCTGTACTGTTTCAGCCACGTATGGCGATCGATCATACTATGGTGGCCCAGACTATGAATGTAATAGGTGCGGTGCTGTTTTTTGGTTCCAAGAAAGATCTCAGCATAGGGGTTCCTCTAGGCCACAGAGAATTGTCTATAATAAATGTTGTCGAGGTGGAAAGGTTTCTCTTCCGCCCCATCAAGCCTTTCCTTTTCCGCTTCGAGATCTTATTGGTTTTAGTAAAGGCTGTCGCTCAAATGAATTTATGCGTTTAATACGCCATTACAATTCCTTGTTTGCATTTACTTCGTTAGGCGTTGATGTGGATAGAACCATTAACACTGGTGATGGTTCGTATGTTTTTCATATAAATGGTGTCGTTCATCACCGTATTGGTTCATTGCTTCCTACAGCAGGGCAGAAACCTCAGTATGCTCAGTTATATATCTATGATACATTCAACGAAGTCGGTAATAGATTGTCTGTATTCAGTGAAGATGATGATGGTTACAGTGAAGGAGATCCTAATGTTATTGCTGCTTTGATTAGTATGCTTGACTGCTGCAACTCATTAGTGAAAGAATTCAGAATGGCGCGTGACCGATTGTTTTCTGAAGAAAGTCCAGAGGTTTATATTCGCCTTGTTGGTCATCTGATAGCCATGGTGATCGATATTCTTTACCAGTTGTTCCTGAGCTAGCTGCTTTGGTTGTAGGAGAATTATCTTTAGAGAATAGCACATTTGATGTGATTGTTGCAACTTATCGTGATGAGCTAAAGCAGATTTCTCCGTTGAAGCCTTCTTTAATGTCTCTTCAGTACCCTTTGCTATTTCCATATGGTGAGAAAGGCTTTCATCTTAGCATTAAATATAAAGAAACTGACACTGGTGTTTCTTCGGCTAGAAATGAGGTATCTATGCTTGAGTATTATTGTTATGAATGTCACTATCGAAGAAATGAGCCAAACCCTTACACATGTTGTGACCGGCTTTCAAATCAAATAGAGGTTGATTGTTATTCATGCCTTGAAACAAATCGTCTTTCATTTCACTATTTCAATCAAGATGTTCTAAGATCAGATACATACCAAGGTATTTCAGATGCTCTTGGTCAAGGCACATCTCAAAGCAAAAAATATAGGTATCAAGGTTTTGCTTCCTGCGAGCTTTACAGACAGCCCTCGCTATAATGCACTAAATTATCAGGATGCTATGGCTATTTGCCGTGAGTATGGTGCTCCTGATTTATTTTCTACTTTTACATGTAATTCAAAGTGGCCAGAAATTATGGACGCACTAAAGTATGAGCCTGGTCAGAAATACGTAGACCGTTCTGATATTGTAACACGAGTGTTCCATATGAAGCTCACTGAATATATTTCTGATATCAAATCTGGTTGTACTTTTGGTCCCGTGCGTGCAGGTAACTTTATTGCTTTTTTCGTTAATATGCTGCTTGTTCTTTTCTGGTTACCTTTTTTTTTGCTACCTCTAAGTTCCTTTTATGCTCTTCGTCAGTGTTGTACACTATTGAATTTCAGAAGAGAGGACTGCCTCATGTTCATACTCTTATATGGCTTTCTAATCACACCACAGACATACCTGCTCAGTTTATAGATAGCTTCATATACGCTGAAATTCCTGATCCAAATATTGATCCTCTTGGTTACTCTCTTGTTGAGGAGTTTATGATGCATGGCCCATGTGGAGATATTAATAAAAGGTGCCCGTGTATGAAAAATGGCTTGTGCTCAAAGTGCTATCCTAAACAGTACAGTTCAGAAACGGTTATTGATAAGTCTGGCTTTCCAGTGTATTGTCGCAGGTCTGATTGTCGTTTTGTTACCAGGAATGGAATTAGATTGGACAATAGATGGGTTGTTCCACATAACATTGGCTTAATTAAAAAATTCCATGCTCACATTAATGTTGAATGGTGCAATAAAACGAATCTTGTGAAGTACTTATTTAAGTACCTCACTAAAGGCCAAGATAGAGCAAGAGTGAACTTTTCTCGTGTTGCTCGATCATCGGATTCATGTACCACACAGATTAAATAAGGAATAGATGAGATTGCTGATTATATTAAGTGTAGGTAACGTTTGCCTTACATATTAATCTTTAATTTTTTACAGACACTTACTTAAAATCGATATCTTTTTTCTTGATCCTATTGTTTTCCTCTACGAGTTTTTTATACTAATCTACCAGTTATTTTCATTCATTGTTTGTAGTGTTGGTTCTCCTTGTGAAAGTACATGTGTTTACCTTTTTAGGTCTTTTTTTATGCTTGCTTCATGCTGGTGCTTTATGTATAAACCTGTAGGTATTTATCTTCGTGTGAAGCGCTCTGGCAATTGTTTGAGTTTGAAATACATGGCCGGATGCCTTCATTGAGCGATTAGCGATGCATATGCAGTATGAACAGGGTTGTGTATCATGAAGAAACAGATTTGCAAAGAATGGTTGCTGATCCAAAATTTTACAAGACTATGTTAACTGAGTGGTTTACTGCTAATCAACAGTTTGTAGACGCAAGAGCCTATACCTATTACCAGTTTCCAGGTAAGTGGACATGGGATGCCGTTAACAGAAAATGGATAAGAAGAAAGCGTAAATCAACAAAAATAGGTCGTATATACAGTGTTCACCCAAGCACTGGTGAATTGTTTTATCTCAAGATTCTTTTGATGGTTGCTCTTGGTGCTCAAAGCTATGAAGATATTCAGACCTTTAACGGTGTGTGTTATCGTACTTTTAAGGAAGCTTGTCAGGCCCGTGGTTTAGTTGGTGATGACACAGAATGGTTTCTTCTTTTTGATGAAACAATTGTTTGGGCTACTGCACACCAACTTAGACAGCTCTTTACAATGGTGCTTTCTTTCTGCAATGTTGTTAATCCTCAGAATTTGTTTAATAAATATTGGGCTTTCCTTGCTGATGATATAGCATACAGAATACGACAAGGATTACACAATCGAGCATACCCTGTACCAGACCATTATTTACAGGCACAGTTAATCAATGAGCTATCTGCTATGTTTTCAAGGAATGGACTTAACTTTGCTACATACAACATTACCAGCGAATCAACATTTACTGACCCTGTTCCTGGTAATAGACTTATTACTGAAGAGCTTGCATATGATAGGATTTTTTTGGTGACACAAATTGAATTATTAACAGCTAAGCTAAATGCTGAGCAGTCTGCCATATACAACAAAATTATAACATGTGTTGCTCAAAAAAAAGGAGGCTTTTATTTTGTGTCAGGACATGGTGGTACTGGAAAAACATTTCTTTGGAATACCATCATAGCAAGTCTTAGAGCTGAAGCTCAGATAGTTCTTGCTGTAGCTTCATCTGGGATTGCTTCTCTTTTACTTCTAGGTGGGCGCACAGCTCATTCCCGTTTTAGGATACCTCTTGATATTAATGAAAGAAGTTTATGTGGTATAGCACGTGGTACAATGCTTGCTGAGCTTATTACTAAAACTTCTTTGATTTTATGGGATGAAGCTCCTATGATACACAGGCATAGCTTTGAAGCACTAGATAGAACGCTGCGTGATATTATGTCTGTTTAAGATGTTGGTAATATGAATATACCTTTTGGTGGAAAGCTTATTGTCCTTAGAGGAGACTTTCGACAGATTTTGCCTGTTATTGAAGGTGGTACAAAGTCAGAAATCATTGAGGCTTCACTTGTTAAATCCTCACTTTGGCAACATGTCTAAGTACTAAGCCTTTCTGCTAATATGAGGCTTCAGAATCCAAACCTCCCAGTTGCAAAGCGTGAAGCCCTCTCTGTGTTTGCTCAATAGGTGCTTGATATTGGAGATGGTCAAGTGCAAATGGTAAAAAAAACAAGGAGACCTCTCTGCAACTTGGATATCTATACCAGATGATCTTTTATTATTGCCAACTAATAACAATCTAGATGCGATTGTGCAAGCTGTTGATGACTCGTTTTCGACAAACTATCAAAGTGCTCTATATTTAGCAGAACGTGCAGTTATCTGCCCAACTAATTCTGTTGCTGATGAGTTAAACGAAGCGGTTTTTGATAAGGTACCTGGTGATGCTAAATAGTACCTGAGCTCTGACTCAATATCACAGACTGATAGCCACATTGGTGATGCTGATCTTTTGTATCCACCTGAATTTTTGAACTCTATAACAATAAATGGTTTCCTGCAGCATAAGATATGCTTAAAAATAAGTGTTCCAGTGATGTTGCTAAGAAATATAAATCAGTCTATAGGTCTTTGCAATGGAACACGCCTTATTATAACAAGGCTTGGTGATCGCGTACTTGAGGGTCGGATTATTACTGGTAGCAATATTGATCAGTCTGTTTGTATTCCTAGAATTGTGTTAAATGCAAGAAGCTCTCGGTGGCCTTTTACTTTACAACGCCGGTAGTTCCCGATTAGGCTTTCATATGCAATGACTATCAACAAAAGTCAAGGACAAACTTTGAATAAAGTTGGAATCTATCTAAGAAACCCAGTTTTTTCTCATGGGCAGTTATATGTGGCAATATCACGGGTTACATCACGCTCAGGCCTAAGAATACTCATTGAAGATGACAAGGGTGTTGCTTGTTCTGTTACAAAAAATATTGTGTATAAAGAAGTGCTCTATTTTGTTTAGTGCTCTTTGCTCCTGTTATTCTTAGTCTTTCTCAACTATTCTTCTTACTCAATGCTTTTTGTCTACATCTATCTATCCTGGTTAAACACAGTAGTTATAAAAATAATTGTTAATAGATATACTTTTGCTGTCATGGTTTCCATATTGGTGTGCATCTCTGAAGTGTTTTTTGTTCATTAAAATGGTTCTCCTTTATGCATGCTATATACATTTAGATAATCGTTTAGCCTCCTGTCAAACCAGTACAGCATAAATAAAATTTATTAAGCTCAAATGTGTTTTCATCTACTATAGCTAGGGGTGAAAACGGATCGGATAGTTTCCGACCGATCCGGATGAAAACAGATACGGATTGTGTCGGATCGGATTTTTTTCGGATAATTCTCGGATCGGATACGGATACGGATTTTTTTTTATCGGATACGGATACGAATACGGTAAGCATAGTATCCGTCGAATACGGATAATCCGGATAAAACGAAACCGGATATCCGGATTTTCTAGAATTTCCCCATTTTCTTATTTCCAAAATCCGAATAAAATCCAAAAGGCTCTAGAAAATAGCAATTAAATCCCAAAAATTTACCAAAAATACCAGAAAAATTCTTGAGACCTGAGGAACACAAATAAAATATTTTTAGCTCATGTTAAAGTTTAATTTACTCATATTAAATTATTTTAAATTCTAAAAATTTATTTTAAGCTTGATTTAATTCTAGAAAATTTATTTTTAAAAACAGGGCTTTATAAACTCCAGAAAATCAGGATGTTACAAACTATTTACGTATTTTCGTTAATTTTGGATGTATAGTTTAAGGGGTTTTCATGTTCCGATAAATATTCGTAACCGTATTCGTTTCGATTCGTATTCGATCCGTATCTGTATTCGATATTATTCATATTTGTATTCGTATTCGAGTTATCCGTATTCGTATCCGTATCCGAAAAAAAAAATATGAAAACAAATATGGTAGAGGCATTATCCGTCCGTATCCGATCCGTTTTCACCCCTAACTATAGCGTATACTATATACATATTTATTTCATCCTACATAATAGACACCTCTTCTTTTCCCCGTTGATCTCTTGTGTCCGCTTCCTACATACTTCATATATTTTACCCTTTTTTTTCCTTTGTGTTCAGCTTTTTCCTCACCTCTTTTCTTCTTACGTACATCTATACTTTAATTTCGTACATATAAGGTAAATGCATCTCCTCTCAATTAGTTTACGTTTTCTACGCACCTTTTTTTTATCAAAAAATAAATTGCCTTTTGGTAAATAGTATTTCTCATATGTGGTTGCTCATCGATGTATATTGTACGTTTTTCCTCTCTTTTTGTCTGTGTTTCCTGCTTGCGTTGTTCGGTTTGTTTCCGACTTTTCTTTTTTGTATTTTGCTATTTTTACATTATTGTACTATGCGTTCTTACCGTTGTTCTATACAAAAAATTGTTCTTTGCATTCGTCCTAAGCTCTACTCAACTCTATCTTTCTTGCTATAAAGCTCTTTGTATTACGTAGGTTCCAGATGGCATATACGTTGTTGAACCATATCAACCAGAGTTCCCATAAGTGGAAGATACTTGTTCGTATAGCTCGGCTTTGGGAGTTTAGCGATCCACAAGATCACACTGACATATACCACTTGGACTTTGTTATGCTTGATGAACAGGTTCTACATACTCACTTCAGTTAATACTTTTACATATGCAACTAATCCTTTTAGTTTTTTTATTCTTTCGCTCTCAACATACGTAATACTGTTTTTTTCGTATCTACCTTTCAGACTCTTTTTCTACATATATAGTGCTCTAATTCTTTATGCTTTAAACTACTCTCTAATCCTTTTTAGGGTCATGTCATGGAAGGAATAGTTCCACAAAGATGGCTTCAAAAATTCGCTCCTTTATTAAAGGAAGGATCTATCTATGAATTTGAATACTTTGAGGTGCTTGTAGGAAAACAAATATATAAAGCAGTTGTTGTTGACATTTCCATTCGGTTTACAAAGTACACAAAAATTACCGAAATGTTACCACACCCATATGGTTTTCCACTATATGCATACAGCACAGTTCCTTTTTCTGTGCTCCATGACCGTATTGGCAAAAAGGCTTTACTATCAGGTACAGCATTTGTTATATTCATTTTGTTAGTGATATCCGTTTTCCTTACTGTTTTAGATCTACAAAAACGAATGATTCCATGTTCTCTTTTTATTGACTTTTTCGTTTGTCCTCTATGAATGCCAGATGTTGTTGCTCTTATAACCGTAGTTTCGCCTCTTATTGAAACAACAACTAAGTTAGGTCAAACAGTTAAGCGCACCGTTAATATAACAGATGGAAGGTATATATATTCTTTACCCTTTTCTTTTCTCTGTAGCTATTTACATTCCGTTACTAATGAGCATATTGTTTGTTCACTTCTTTTGCTAAATCAATATATTTTTCTAATTTCTTTCAGTCAGGCAGCGATTATTACCCTATGGGGGCAACACGCAAATTCGTTTGACGCACAAGTTGTTCTCACCGCTTCTCAAGATAAACCATTCGTTGCTTTATTTGTTGGTATGACAGTTGGCACATACTCAGGTTTCTTACACTTGTCCCTTGATTCAGTTTTTTATAAACAGAGAACAAATGCATCTACCATTACTACTTTCCTTTTTGGTACTTTCTTCTCTAATTACTTTTATCATGTGTGTACATAGGTCAGCTTGCATTGCAGAGCACCTTAGCAACAAAGTGGTACATCAACATAGCAGTACCAGAAATATGCGCTTTGCAAAATATGTATGTTTCCTATTACCGTTTTTCTTAGCTCAATAGTCATAAAGCGCACGTTTTTTTTTAAATTTAGTCTTTACACACCTTTCGCTTCTATCAATACCATATTTTATAAAGCAGCTACTTAATCACACATTCTATACACTTCATCGTTCATCGAGCATATAACGTTAGCTTTGAATGTTGTTTTTACAATGCTTTTACTTCTGTTAATAACATATTTTACAGAATAACTGATCAGCCCCATCAGATTGAATGGCGAGAAGACAAACCGACTACCAACCCAGCTATCACCACAGTTTTTGAATTAATAAATCTCATACCTCATGAAGCTTTGGTACAAAAAAAACCAACGCAACATGTATATGTTTACAGTTTTTGTTTTACGTATGCAACCTGTTACCTATTCTTGTTTATGGCATACGCAGGGTGATCGTTATAAGCTTACAATACTTATTACAGACTTAGTACCATCACAATCATGGTGGTACATAGCGTGTTCTTCATGTTGGAAAAGAACTTTCCCAGATGGAGACGGATACAAATGCCAAACATGTAATGGCACAACAGCGGAACCAAGGTTTGCATCTACTTATGTTTCGATATTATTTCTTCCTTCTATAAAATCAATCGTTCATCAATACAAAATGTATATTACATAACAAAGTTCCTATTTTTCCCTAAGCAGATACACAGTAAACTTTTATGGTGCTGATCCTAAACCCGCTCACCAAGAGGCAGATGCTCGCGCACAATTTATGTTCTTTGGTAATATGGCCGAAGAACTCATTGGGAAACCTCCTATGGTTTTAGTTGCATCAGCTGACAATCAAGAACAGTACATTCCGCCTGAGATAAGAGCAATCGTTGGCCGAAAGTATGAGGTTCTTGTTCAAATGTCACAAGGATCGTTACAAAGCGACATTCCAACATTTCATGTGCGATCAGTAGCAGCCCAATCAGACCCCAATGTGTTACTATTACCATCCAACTCAGAGGCTTCATCGTCAATGCCCAAAGAAACGCAAGCGATTGCATTCCATGAAGAATAGCCACTTGCTATCTCATCCTCACCACTAGCTATTTCCGCTTCATGTGCAGAAATAGCTACCGCCTCAGCTACACAAGTTCTTACTGTTCCAGAGGTGAAAAAAGAAATTCTATCGCTTTTTCACCTTTTATAAAATTCTACATAAACGAAACAGTTCGTATACAAATTGTTTTCCTTGTGTGTTACCTTATGGTTACCCACTTGTATATTTATTATAAGGTCACGCCAGCATTAGACCCCGATAGAACACCACAGCAAGCTCTTCTGTCACCCACAGCTTCATCAGCTACTTCATCCGCAGAGACAACAAAAAGGTAACTGTTCTTTGCCCTCCTTTTTTGCTATCAATATTGCTACTTTGAAACCAAAGTAAAAAAACATAAATTTCAGTTATGTCCTTTTTACGCTTGTTTATATTTTTTTTACAGAGCACTACGCCCTCCAAAAAAAGAGCAAAACTACAAGGCAATTATTCCCTGACACAAAACAGTAACCGACTACAAATGGTACGACGTAATGCATTTTCCAGTACGCTTCTTCCTGCTGCAAACAAATTAATAAGGCACCACAAACTCATAACTATTTTTCCCAACTTTTTTCGCTTCCAGGAAAACTGCGCGTTTTGTCCCCATCAAAACTCATGCCTCTATAGCACATCATCAACCTCCAGTTCTTATTATGGATGTTACTACAGAATATAATAATGCTGATACAATCTTGGTCCCAACCAGAGTTTGCTTCTATTGCCCCCCCCCCCTTGTCGGTGCCATCAGCTATGTCAACTTTATCAGCAAACCCACTGTGCCCAAATAGTATTTTATTACAGTTAACATTATGCTACCTACCCTGATCGTGTTCAGAATCCCCTTCATTTTATTCATCTTTTAAAACATGCATTCTCTTTTACGTTTATCTATTTACTGTTTTGCTCTTTTCAATTTGTTTTTCTCTGTGGCCTATTAGAAATTAGCTAATACCTCTTACCGTTTACCAATTTATCCTACCAGCATGTACTCATCACAATCAGCGATTCGTTCCCCAACGAATTTCCTTTTTATAATCAAACATTTTCATCGAATCTTACAGAACAACCGTCATGCTCTCTATGCTAACCGTTCTCAAATCTATCCTCGCTTTCTTCCATACCTAAACCAATCTAATCTAACCCATATGTGCCGAAGAAAATACACCAGTAGGTACACCACAAACAAACTATGCCTATTTCGCCAGACATCCATTGTGCACACCCACACCTTCTATATCCCTACTTAAGATGTATTACAATGAGCTCTTCTATGTACACAATACGTTTTGCACCAAACTAAAAACAAATGTGTTCCTACCATTTTACACATTTCTGTTTTCAGATTCCAGCCATCGAACGCAGGGGCCTTCGTTTGCACATTTATCACATTAATCCTTCGCTTATTACATCTACTTCTATCTGTTAGCATAGCACAGCTGCATTACTTTTCTCTTAACCAGTCCACAAAACCATTGAACCAGATATCGCTTAACGCTCATCGTAGAAAAAACCCACTTCGTTTCTACAAACGCTCCTCAGAACTAATTCATGCATGACACCTGTAATCCATCACCGGCCTCTAATAAATTTGCTTCTGGATGTTTCTTCGTGAGCTCCTCGTTTTATGCAATTCATACCAACCGCTGGACTTGATCAGATTGCTCTACATTTTGCTTTTGCGTTTTACTGCGTCCGCTCGCCTTCACTTTTTGCTCTTTCGTTTTCTCCTGCTTCCCATCGCCAACGCACTCAACCATATACATCTTAGGTATAACAATTTTTTCACTTCTCGCTATTACACTTCATTTTAGATATACTTAAGCTTCATCCATCAGATACTGTCTTCTATATTCATCTTTTTTCCCCTAAAAAAACCTATTATCATTTTCTTAAAAAGCATGTGTTTAAACTTCTACAAAACTAAGATGTAAAAACCTTCTTTGAGTTTTCGTCTGTATAGCCTCTTTACGATTTTCTTTTATGTTGTTCATGATTCCTCTGTTTTGGTTTTCAATCCATATTTTTTTCCGGTTCCATCAGCGAATGCATCTTTTTTTTTTCTCCGTCTTCTTCTTCCTTCTCTTAACACCTCCAAGAACGAAATAACAGCAGGCCCGTTTATTTTGTAAGTACTCATCATATTTGCACACATTTCCTTTTAGAAAAGGCGCTCTTTTGCATACTTCCCATTCTTTTTCGCTTTCGCTCATTCACTCTTTTTTCCCTCTTCCTCTTTTCCTTTCTTACATAGCCCTCTCTTTTAGAAAATTTCTTTTTCTTCACAGTTTTACTTACTACTTCTCTCTGCTTATTAAACATAATGCTTTTCCAGATGTAAACGAGTATACGCTCTCTAACTGTAAAACAAAAAAAGAAAGTTCCACTGAGAAAACTATTCTTCTAAAAATATGCATTACTCACAATCCATTTTTCTTAAATTTATATCCTTATTGCCAACATCTTAGACTCTTTCTTAGGCTTAATATCATATATTCTTTTTCTGCCTTTTTTTCCCCCTCCACATTTTCTTTTTACTGTACCATACAAAAGAATCTTCAGACATCTATCTGTCACGTGTATTATTGAAACACGATTTTTTCCCTTGTGTTTTTACAGGCATCAGTTCAATCTGTTATAAGAACCTTCTCTTTCTCCTCTTCGTAGAGCGCTTTTTTATTCTTCAGCAGGTACTTCTTTGTCTATACCTACGCAATACGTTGCTTTTCACGTTTATGTTCCTATTATGCCAACCTTACTTTTTTTAGTCCATGCAAAAAAGTATTTTCGCGAAGCTTTCTCTCTATTCACACCTATTTTTCTTTTAGTTTACAATAAAATAAACTTACTTTGCTTACAACTTACTTTTAGCTCCCAGTAATTATTCATACTCGATTCTAACTAATGTTAATTTTTTCCTATTCACCAGATGGTTTACTTGGTGCATTCCAAACCAGAAGATCTACCAGGGTGGCCCATGCAGCTATGGGAAATGCAACAATACTTAGGAGCCACCAAGAAACACCGGCCCGCCTTCCATTCAATAACTTCTTATGTTACCGACAAGAAATACGAGTGGAAAACATGGGTGACTTTAAAACCGCTGCCCATACGGCCTGATGAAAACCAAACCTTCTACGGCAACAGAATTGAAGAAGAAGATGCTATACAGGATGCTGCTAGGCGAGCAGTACGTTATCTTCGTCGTTATTACAATATAAAATTCCGCCAATCTCCATATGCTTTGATTCCTCCAATAACAAGCTAAACAATGTACCTCTACGCACCAGCAACAACGCAGATCAGCAATCCGCACATGAAGGTGATAACCCAACATATTATTAATCAAGAGACATTATATCTGAGAACATTAGATGAAAACGAAGATCTACACTACCGCCTTCATGAAGCTCAACAAAAGATAGAAGAGTTTACACAAGACCTTCACCGATTTTACATGATAGAAGCGGGTGAACTATCAGATTCTGGAGAATCCCCCAATGTTCCCACCAACTCTCTACAGCAGCAGCAGCAATACAAGAGACTAACCGCCCGAGAATATCGGAAAAAATTCCAACCATCTACGTCCAGAGCAACACCGCGAACTGACACCAACTAGATCCAACAAACATCCAGTGGTACTGCCCTAATTAATCTTAACCAAAAAAAATCTCTTTTACGTATTTTGCTCCAATTAGAGTAATTCATCCGTCCATACATTTTGCTACTTACAACCATCAAAACTTTCCCTCTCTGCTTGCTATCTTTTTATCGCTCCTGATTAGACACTAAAACACACTCATCAAAGTATTTACTTTCTTCACAGCACAAAACCATTATTCTTTTGGTCATCAGGTTACAACACTTTTTTTCCATTAACTACATTTCCTCCATTTCAGGATATAATATTCGTATACACACCATATTCCTTAACCGTCATTGCATATTTTCTATACAACAAAACACCTTACATTTTTTTTTATGTTCCTGACAACACCATTCACCAAAAAACCATCCCCTTTTGTTAGCACCTATTTACTATATTGCCTTACCGTACAGCCTGTTTACTATGTTCTTGTGCAGTTTCAGTTCCTCTTTACAGTGTATTTACTTACTCTATTATACTGCTATTTAGCACGGTTATTTCTCTCTCCAAATATATTTCATACTCATCTTTGCTTTCCCGCATATCTTGTTACCTAAAATACCTACCTAATCCGTTTTCTCACTACGCACAACCTTTTCTTCCTTGCTCTGTTCCTTATTACATTATTCCTTTTCCATTACTACGCTATCCTTCTTACTGTTACCTTTCACATCTAACTACATTCTTCTTTCGACCACACTGTTGGTTCACCATTAATACTTTTAGAAATTTCCGCTTTTTAAGTGTTACTCATGTTACTTATTTAGTCCGCTTTATTATCTTTTATACTCGTTTAACCTATCCATATATTAAACATAATTTCTGTTCCTATATTTTCTAACGGTCTGTTTTGCAGATTCAGATGCTTTACCAATTATCAATTTCAACATATTGTATCTACGTAACATGTCCATTTCGCTCTTACGGTCCTACCTACAAAATTAAGTTCGCTATCTACTTTGCTTCGATGCTGTTTCCGGCTCCATCAGCTTTCTCCCTTGCAATACTACCTTTTTAGCTACACCTACATCACTGACAAAAAAAAATGTTACACAAAGAAGATCCCGCTACCACAGCACTAATACTATTTCTTTCGTGATTTCCTTGCAGTGCAGTTCGCGGGACAATCACAACAAATCCAACTTCTTTCCACTACGTCTGCTCCACGATATCTAATTCCAGCTTTTGCGATGTGACACATTAGTGTTGTTCGAACGTTTAAGCCTGCAGAAACCGAATCATATGCACCGTTAGTGTTTTGTTCTAAAAATATAATCGTACATTTTCTACGAGCCAGTCAAACTATCGTTGTTAAATACTGTTTTATTGTACCTCACTCTTTATCAACTAATATGTATCTATTACCGTTTCCTTTATTGCTCAAGTCTCTTTGTTTCCTTACCACATAGCACCAATGCTTACACAAACCTACAAAAAAAAAAAATCCCCTACTAATTCTATTTACACATTCTATCTTTTCCAACAACAACTATTGCCCTCCCCCTCCCATTCGTATTATTACCTTTGATATCACAACGAAACCTATTACGTATAATGTTATCTTTACAATAACGTACTTCACACATTTTCAATCATTTACACACACTATTCTGCGCGGCTTGGCGCCGCGCATACGCCTGTAGTTTGTCATATCACGGGAGCTGCCTCTCGCGGCAAGAAGGAGGTGCCTCGCTTGCACACTGGATGACACGCGGGTCCCACCTGTACGTCTCCGCCTCCCATGGGCCCATACAAGGCCCAGCCCACCAACCGGATCCTCTCTCTATATTAGTCGAGTTTGGTCGTCCCGTCTCCTCCTTCCCCACGAAGAAGCCCCCCTCGCCTCCAAACCCTCACCTCCTCTCCTCAGATCCCGCCGCCGCCATGCCGTTCACCCCGGGCCCCTACTCCGGCGTCAGCACCCTCGCCCTCGTAAACCCCTTCCATGGCCCCGTTCCTCTCGATTTGTCCTGAAGCTTCTTCTTTGTGCTTCCGGATCTGATCTGACCCTCGCTCCTCTCGCCTCGTCGTGCTGTTGCTGCAGGTGGCTAGGGCGTCGGCCTTGGGCGTTGGCGTCGTCTACGGCACCGTCAAGCTCTCCATCCTCAAGGTAACTAACTCCCCGCCGCCTTCGCTTGTATCGCTGATGATACGGTGGTCTGTTAATTGTGAGCTGTGACGCTAGTTTGGTCGCGCATTGGCGCAATCTGGTAGCGTCTGGGGCGCGAGTTTGTTTGTGTTCCCAAGTTGCTGTCCGGTTACAGTTAGGAGGCTTCGATTGTGTGCACGGATTTGGCCGGATGCAATTCTAGGATTGGGTTGGATTGGATTGGATGAGATAGTGTGGTGGTATTTTGCGCTTGCAGTTTGTCTACCCTGCATGAACGTGGGTCTATAACTAGATCTCTATGCTTAGTTGATCATTTTTTAAGAGGCTTATGTAGTATGACTGAATAATTATGAAATATATGAACTGAAGGTATATCATGCATGTAGGTCTATTCTAGTTTGGTCGTGAGTTGGCATATTCTGGTACTACCTGATGAGTTTAAAATTTCAATTTCAGTTCTTTTATGAGCCACTGGTTCTGGTAGTACCTAATCAGAGTCATGTTTGGTTCTAATTCGATGCTATGGTGGTGATTTGTTCTATGGTCATCTGAGCTTGTGTTGAAAGCGTGGTTAACAGGGATTCTGCTTAATTTGTTGAGCTGTATTTGTAAGTGGTTTATATTCGGTTCGATCACCTGATGATACATGGGTCTGTTTACAGGGCCTCTAGGTTCGTATTAACTAGGACATAGGACATTACTTGTACTTACGCCTGAGTAGTTCCAAAAGTTTCCCGACTGAAAGTTCTTGTTGTTGGTCAAGCATGCTTGTAGTCTGGCTGGGATATCTTTGATCCTTGTAGGTTTGGGGAATTTGTTTTTTGCTATGTTCTCTAGACCAGAACATTTGAAGATTGCTTGAACACACTTGATAGAAAGCAATTTGGTCTGTTACATTGTTTTGCATTTGGTTTGATTTGTATTGATAGTGAGCTGTGGTTCAGTAAATCTTGTTGCGATCCTGTCTTTACCTATCTGCATGTAGTTGCTTTTCCCTATGTTTCTCTGTAACTAAGAAACCTGGTTGTATAAATTCTATGTGCTTTTGTCATTCTGTAATCTTACTAAAGTGAAAGTTGTTCTATCGGCATGGTTCAAGATGGCTTGACTGTGGTTATAGTAAAACATGTTATTTGTCATTGGGAAAATAGTTACTTTTGCCATTTGTTTAATTATTATTCTATAGTTAAATTTGCTAGTTTTGAACCTCTTTCAAGATACAATGTATGACTGGTTATGGTAAAAGTGTAAAGCATCTCATTGTTTGTACACCTAATTGGTCTTGAAATTAATCTATTTTGTTCACAATTACTTCTTGTTGTCCAAGTTCTTAATTGTTCCATGTTTGCTCTCCAGGCGACGAAATCCCCAAAAAAGGAGGAAGCACATGCTCATCATTAAGGACAGGAATGCGGCGTGGTAAGCTCCAACGGAAGGACGTAGATTCGCAACGTACCCCTCGTTTATACGTGCATTTGGTTTACGATTTGCGGACCTCTTGTCTGAAAACCCAGCTGGGAGTTAAATCTTAGTTTTGCTATGTAATAATTCCTCGGTCGAATGACTTGAAATCAAGAAGGGATAACAGAGATCCTTTTTGCTATGTAATAATTCCTCAGGCCAGTTTTTGTCGCGGCATTGTGTGACGGATGGTTTTCTTTGCCGATTAAGGTCCTGTTCCTTTCGGCTAAGGGTGCAAACGGATTGAGTTTTTCCGACCGATCTAGTACCGAATCGGTAATCTGATTAGATATCTGGCCGGATTCAGTTCGGTATCCGGATATTTTTAAGCGGAATGTTAGCGAATTCATCGGTAAATCGGATTTTACCCGAGCAGTTATCCGACGGTACTACGACTTTCAAGTGTCTCAGGTCTGATTTCTGAACAGCATCTCACTCCCACTCCCACCCTTCGCTCGGTCGCTCTAGATCGTCGTGCGGTTCGCCGTCGTTGATGGCCGGCAATATATCCTGCGCCGGCCCATCCCTCACAACCTCGCCGCCTTCGTCGAAAATCCCTACCTCCAGCTCGGCGGCGATGGCGGGCTGCAATCGCGCAGCTGCGAGATCTTCCTGGATTCTTACGGCGACGACAACGGCGGTGAAGAGCTGCCGTTCGCCGTGACATGGATGGCGTGCTGCCGAGGGAAGCTGGTCGCGTTCCTCTCCTCTTCCGAGTCCCGATAATGGCGTGTGCTCTCACCTCCAGTACACCATGCTTAGAGTACGAGGAGAGCCATGGGCGTTCGACTAGGACGACGCAACCATGGTCTTTCTCCCCCTTGCTGCTTGGTCACACTCCATATCCATTATCCTATACACGGTAATCATCTTTATGGTAGGCTTTTATTGAACTATAATGTTTCAAATTTGCTGTATGGTCTTTTCTGAGTCTATCTTTTATTGAACTGGTTTATGCTTCTGTTCAATGTTGTTCTTACCTCGCTCCCTGTTATATCACTTGAGTATTTGAGCAGGATGTTTCATCTGAAATCTGCCTTCAGGTATGTGATAGAATATTGGACTTATTTTAACCATGTGGCTTATGAGAAATCAAACATGTTTTGGAAAGGAAACTAAGGCTTAGTTCTGGAATGTGGTGTGTTTCGTTGTGTTCTGCTGTGGGGTAAGGCCATTACAAAAGATTTTTTTGCTGTATCCATATCAATATGCTTCCAAAAAAGAAGTTAATAAATAAGGAGATACAAAAGATGGTTTGTCGAACCTTGTTTCTTGAGAAGCAGTGAAGCACCACAATCCCAATGGATCCTAAATAAATCTATTAGGAATTAGTTATTGTACATAAAGATATACGGCTAGATTGTATGGCACCAGCTGTTTACTCTGAATTTACTATGCCATGTTTTTTCATGCTATACTTGTTTGTAATGTTTGGGTTACACATAAAGTTTTATGCTCCTTTCGTATACCTGTTCATTTAAATCATGCGTATGAATCAATCTATTAACTCCACTGACAGAGAACGTTGGAATTAGAAATAGTTCGGTTTGGTGTGCGTTCAATTCCATTTCCTTCATCCTGTATTCAATATCTTGAGCTTAAATATCTGGTTCAGGTTTTCAGTCATGAGTCATCCAAATGAAAGTTTAAATTCTTCTCTAGCTTCCTTGGGATATCTTGAGCTGCACATTTGGCAAATTGAGTGGCTAACATTATGCTTGTCAGCTTGTGTATGGATTTATCACGTGTCAAGTGTCAAATTTATCGGTAGTCAAACTATCCGCCTATATTATTTATTTCCGATTTGGAACCATCATATATCCATTCTAATGATACTGTATCCGAAACTCCGAATTCGTATTCGTATTTGGCCTTACCATATCCGACTTTGAATATGAAAAAATGTGGATTATGATACGGTATGAATAATATCCGTTCGAACTGATCCGATTGCACCCCTACGTTGATGAATATTAGTGGCTAATAAATAGTAGTGTATTATGTAAAAAAGATGGTGCAACGAAAGGCACTATAGAATTACGGAACTATAACATAATAAAATATAAAGTATGTTACATACAACATGTGAAAACACAAAATAGTAACCGATAAAAGCTTGAGATATTTATATTAACTTTGGTTTCTCGAAACAAAAGTCAAAGCCAATATGAGCTGTCCTAGTTCTTTGGAATTGTGCCTGGCCATAGATTTACCCGATCGAAAGTTGAACACCCAGCTCGCAAGGAAATAGGCGCGAACTGTCTTCGGCGAGCTCGCGGCCATCACGCACACGTCCCCTAGCTCATTGTCAGGTTGGCTAGCTTTCCGGAAGCCTTCGCTGTTTAGGAATCACTAGAAAAGGAAAGGGCCGTCGGTCTTGGCTAGGACTGCTGTTATGGAATTCGTGCACTGTGCAGAAGTTTTGCTGCGGCTAAACGCGGCAACAGCACACCGCTCAATTTAGTTTCTGAATTCTATTTTTTTATTCATTAATTTTATCTTTTTGTAGTTTTTTTTAGGCTTTTTTGCCTTTCTTTTTTTCCTTTGTTCTTTTGCATTATCCGTGATGGGTTAATATATTTTTTCTATTTTTAAATTTAATTATACTAAATAAGTCAACTCAGTTACAGTAAAATAATAAGTCAACTTACAGTAAGAAAATCATAAAACAACGCTGTTCGGAACACCTCTACGTATGGCATACGTTGGAGCGAATTGATATAGCAATCATAATCAACATGTTGTCTGGTGTAGAGGGGGAAACAGTACAGTTCGCTGAAAGCAAGCATATAATAGCAGCGAACTGCTATGAAAGAGCAACCTTGTCTCGCCTTCAGGAGCATCGAGGTCTTCCCCATCAGTGCACAGCGGGCATCTCTTGCCAGGTTCTGACTTTGGGAGTATCAGTATCTGTAGGTCGTGGTAAAATAATCTGCAGCCTGTAAACTTGGAAACAGAGAAGACAGTCGTGTAACGGTGGTGTTCGTCCAGGCCTGCTCTTTTCAGAAGTTAGATCTCAGAAACCGTAAAAAGTAAAAAAAAAAAAACGTCATACTAGCTACTATTATCCAATTTATCCATATCATATAGTTCATCCCGTTCCTCTACTGTATGACTACTTATGTTTTATCAAAATAATAATATTACCAGCTCTCCATATCATAACCATGCAATGCTATCTCTTTCTTTGGACTTTGTAATATGCATGATGCTACCGTATTAAATTGAGTAAATTTTACTAGCAAAATTATTATTTTGCTACAACTTTAAGTGAGAATTTCGTGTAGCTCTACCTTTAAGAGACTAATTTTTCAAACAGAAAATATAACTCCATCACGAACGAGCTGTCCTAACAAGCTAGACCCACATGTCATACACACAGGTCGTGCTAGCGTAGCTCACGTATCAGTGGCATAAATATTGCAGTTTATTGATAGTTTAGATAGAAAAATTGTAATTATGTGAAATTTACTCTTTTCCAAATGAAGGCTAACATGTGGGCCTACAGATCAATGACTCATTCCTTTTAACCGGTGTTTAAATCAAACCAACTTGTGGGCCCCCTTTGCAGTGCGACAAATAGAGAAGGCATGGCCGTGCACGCGAGACCATATGCGCGATGATGAGATTCATTCCTTACGGGTTGCGTGAGTACAGTGGGAATCCGGGCGACTGCGGGTTTATTTTTTTGACTGCGCCTGATAGTTTTTTGGTTGTTTGTGATAGAGATTGCAGAAAGAGAGATACTCGCTTGCGATTTTTTATGATACAGATATTAGTTTTTTAACGTGTACTACTATTAACTTGTAGACCTCATCTTAAAAAAATACTCCGTTTAAAAGTTAATTACTATAGTAAAAACCAAAAACGACTTTTAGAAACCACAAAAGAATAGGACCTGCAACATGCTGGAGCTTCTAAGTAAATTTCGCATACATGCAACTTTATAGTCCAAACTATCAATAAACTGTAATTTTGTATGTGTGAGCCTCGTTGGCACTTGCGCGGCAACCCGTAAGGGCCTCAACACTACATGTGTGTATGACGTGTGGGCCCGGCTTATTAGGATGGCCCACTTCGTGACGGAGTTGACATTTTTTTTTTTGAAAGATTGATCTCTTAGAACGTGCAGCTACATGAAATCCTCGCTTAAAAATTGTAGCAAAATGACAGTTTATCCAGTAAAGTTACAGTTTTACGAAATTTACTGTATTATATCTGTTATTTGCAGAGTTAATAGAACAAATCTGTTACCTTTTGCTTTGTTTTGGATTTGTTATTTATGTTGGAAATTTCTAAAGAAAATCCAATAAAATTTCCAATTTGTGACTTTACTAATTCTGTAAAGTAACTGGAAAATAGAGGAAAGAAATGTGCTGGGGCCCACCTGTCATAGGTTGGGAGAGAGAGAGAGGGATTTGTTTGCAGTGTTGTTGCAAATCAAGAAAGGATCGAGTCCACGTTTGTGAAAGCCGTGCGGTCGCGGCCAGTTTCGTGACATACTAATTCCTAGTTTTGTGACTTAATAACTCCTAGTAATTGTCAGTTTATTACTAGTGGTTCGCTTTGTAAAACTCATGGAGAATCGCCACACAAGGGACACTTGCCTTCCTCTGATTATACGGTGTACATGAGTAACTTAAAAGGCAAGTACAATATCCCAACCACAGGATACAGTCAAGCGAGATATGCTGTAAGTGGTTTGGAAAGATATACACCAAAATGAGATATGCTGATCTATATCCATATACCTTTAACATCCCCCTCAATCGAATCATGAGGCAATTGAACGCAGAGGCTGGACCAAAAATCTTGGAAGAGCTGGGTCGGCAAACCTTTGGTCATCATGTCTTCGAACTATAAGCCGGATGGAACATGCAATACGAGGACTTGGCCAAGGGCAACCTTCTCTCGAATGAAGTGGATGTCGATCTCAATGTACTTGGTGCAACGATGTTGGATCGGGTTGGTGGACATGTAGACAACGCTAATATTGTCATAGTATATGACGGTGGTGGATGGTATGGGATGGTGAAGCTTGTAGAGGAGTTTGCAAAGCCAACAACATTCAACGACAGCATGTGTAACAACCTTGTACTCAACCTCCGTGCTAGAGCGAGACATAGTGGCTTGACACTTAGAGGACCAAGAAACCAAGTTATCGCCAAGGTAGACACAATAGCCCGATGTGGAGTGGCGTGAATCAGGGCATCTAGGCCAATCGGCGTCGGAGTAGGTTGTAAGTGTCTGTCAAGGGGAGGCATGGATGGAGAGACTGAGCTCCATGGTGCTTTTGACATACCGAAGTATTCGCTTGACGAAAGCCAAGTGAGGAACATGGGGGTTGTGCATGTAAAGGCAAACCTATTGAACCACAAAGGACTACAGCTCGCAGATAGCGCTCTAAAGCTAAGACTCGGGGTTCCCTAAATGCTGGCGCTACGCTTGAACCTCTTCGGGGGTGGCTCTGAGGTAGCGGAGTCCTCATCGTTGGCGCGGTAATTGGCCAATTCTTCTTCTACCGTGCGGAGCTTCTGAGTCGCAGTGTGCAGTTCGTCCAGAGTGGTCTGGTACATGTGATCCATAGATTTGGTGAATTCCACCTGTCGTATGAGACGGAGGTTGCTCTCGTACTCCGTGGATGAGAAGTCCCTAGCAGCACCAAGAGGAGTCTTCATGGGGAAGTAGCGGAAATCAATGCGTTGTAGGTCCCGGGCGTAGATGTTCCTCAACTGGCGAATGGCCTCCCGGGTGGCATCTTGTACTCCGTCGAAGAAGGTAGCTCGAGGTAGGGGGCGTCGAAGATATGAATGGCCGCGTTGGCTGCAAAATCCTGAAAGATCCTTACTTCCACCCTCCAGCGCTCCTCGTCTCTGTACATGCATACGTACCCTTGGTAGAGAGGGTAGGGACGGAATTTCAGCTCCCTCATGAGATCGTACAGGTCATCAGCGAAGAGTCCGGCAAGGGTTCCGTGGGAGACGCGGGTAGATTGCTCCATCTATAATTTTGAAGAGGAGAGGAAGTTAGTAACCAGTTTTGGTAAGAGATTGAACAAAGGAAGAAATGATTTTAAAAGAGGTATTTCTTATGAAGATATATCCTTAAGGTTGGTCTCTAGCTAAGGTCACGTCTTAGGGTCATTGTTGCTCTGATACCATTTCTGTCGGGATCCGGAACAACAACTCCAAGTCCCTTTGTGTAAATCGCACTATCCCAGGAAAAACTAGTGCACACAGGGTCAACAGTAATGTATATCATGCAAAAATCACCACAGAATATTATTAAATGAAGGTACGGCCTTATGGTCAAGTCTTACAATGTAGGGGCACGAGGCCAAAAGAAAGAAATAAATGCAGCGAAAAACAATAAAGGTAGCAGGACAGCCCATCCAGCCTCCCACAGGCGAATGACTGTAAGACGCGTCCTATTCGTTGAAGTAGTCCTCACCGTCGTAGTCGCCGTCGAAGTCTGGCAACAGATTTAGCCAGCATGTGAAACCATCCAGGATAGGTTTGAACTCAGCATGTTCATGACCGTGAACACGGCTATCCAGGATAGGTTTGAACTCTGCAGAGGTGTACAACTTTATCCACAAGACATTCCCTCTCACTTGAGCCACGCGATAAACACACTGCCTTAGGTGTGCGGCGGAGAGTTCATGATAAGACTGTTCCGATGATCCATAGCCAAAATAATCATACCGCCACTAAGGTTTCACCATAACTCGAATCCACGAGTTGGAGCCCCCTCTGGTGCCATGTGAGACTTCTCGCGGCCTACGCCACGCTCACATTCAGCCTATAGCGAAACCATATTTGGAACTTCACAAATTACTTAGCTAGATCCATCCCATACCGGACTTGTGGTAGTACGAAGTGACTTCGTAAAATAAATCACAGAAACGGTCCTTAATCCGACTTAAGCTCGACCACATACCCACATGCACAACAATCAACCAGGTGTCACCAAACATGAGGCATGCCGGCACCCCACCACCTAACCAATAGCCTAAGTCCAAATCATAAGTTTCCATTTTTATTTTTAAACCATTTTCATGAACCATCCTTGACTCACCGAAGTCAAAATTTAAATTGTCATTTCATGTGAAAGATTTGATCCCACCTAAAATTATACTAAGCCAGGCTGAGCATTTCTATAAAATTTCTAGTCAATACTATAGTACTAACTAGTTTTCAGCTAGGGTGACAAGATATATGAATTCGAAATTCAAATTGGCCATATTCAAAGGATTATGGGTATATCTAACGTTTAAACTGAATTTAAATTAAATTTGAATAGAAGTACGCACGCATATACAGTAAAACGACATAAATAAATTTGAAATATTAGGTTCAACATGGTCAAAGGTGTAACTTGCCTTAATCGAAATCCTGCTGAGGATCGTCGAACTCGAACTCTCTGGAATCGTCAAAATCTAGCGTAAGAGCCAATTCAAAAGAAATTTAAAAACAAAATTCAAATAAACTCAAAATTTCAAAAGGAAGCAAGAAATGGATAGATCATAATTTTAGAAAAATTTAGAAATTTGAACGGGTCAATTTGGAGTTAAAATGAGAAAGTTATAGCCTTCCAAAGTTTTAATACAATTAAAAAGAAAATACCCAATTTCTGAAATTATTTTTAAACCGAAAAGACATTTACGACGTCAGCATTAATTATTTTTCTAAAGGAAAATCTGAAATATGACGTGAGCTCTGAAATAACTTTTCGGCCGAATTATTTTTAAACATGAAAATCGGTTTTATTGCGTCATCATGACGTCAGCAGGGATTTTCGGATTTATTTAAAAACGGTAGGGCTGACGTGGCAAGGAGGAGCCGACGTGGCCTCCTCGTGGCTACCAACTCGGCCCGGTGAGCTGACGTGGCCCGGCCGGCCGGAGGTGGCGCACGGGGCCCGACAGCCACCGGTGTTCCGGCGAGCGGTGGCGCCGGCTGAGGGGTGCAAAACGCAGAGGGGGGCACGGGGAATTCACCGATACCTAGCATGGGTCCCGGGGGTGGCCGGAGAGGACGATCGGCGGGAAGGGGCGACGGTCGGAGGAGGGGTTCACGGCGGCGGAGGAGTTCTGGTGGCGCAAATGCTCGGGCAGAGGTCGTCGAGGATCGCTGGGGCACAAGCAACGTCGGGGAGGCGTCGGCGAGGAGCGAGGAAGCCCGAGGTGGCCGGAATTGCTCGTCGGAGCTAAAGGGGGCCGGCGGCGAAATTTGGCACGGGGAGGAGCTTCGATGCTTAAACACGCGAGTTAGAGAGCGAGGGGAAGGCGGTGAGTGGAGAGGGTGCTCGGGGGGTCCCTTTTATAGGCGGGGAGGGGAGGTAACGGCCGCGCACCGTACGCCGAAGTTGAAACGGACGGGAAGGATCAATGCGACGGTGTAAACAGCGCAATTGGGGGGTAATTATGCCCGAAACGGACGCGGTGAAGGTGGAGGTTTAATTTGCCGCTGACGCGGGGGAGTAATCGGGAAGAAAACCGAAGCTTTAAAAGCTTTGGTTTCTGTTTTAATGGCGGCAGCGGGCGGCGATCACGCGAGGAAGAAAGGAAAGGGGGCGGGGGAGACGGACCTGACAGGCGGGGCCCACCGATCAGCGGGAGGGGAAGGAAGGAAAGGGATGAGGCGACGGTCGGATGCGCGCCAAGTGGCGGAGGAGAAGGGTGCGGCCCGTTGGATTCGGAGCGAACTGGTAAGTGAAAGAGAACGGCCACGATTCCATCCGACAACTGAGATTAAATCCAAGCCATTGGGGCTTCGGACGAGGGGGTAAGTGGCTGCGGACGGGCGGGATTTAATCCGACAATGGCGATCGACCCTGATCACACCACGTGTCGGCTGGAGAGGAAAGGAAGGCGGGTTGAAGGGTTAAGTGGGATCGGACAGCTGGGAAAGGATCCGGCGGGGTGGAGAAGGCTCCGATGGCTGACACGCGGTGACCCGAGGGAGATTTTGGTTTTTATTTTCTTTTAAAGATTTTCAGAAAAGATTATAAGCTATAGAAAGCTCGAAAAAATATCAAATAAATTTTGAAAATTTCAGAGAACCCTTTGGGACTAATTTAGACTTAATAAAAATATTTTTAACCCATTTTGATAATTGATTTTTACACAAACACAATTTGACTTTAAAGGGAGGGTTTTAAATTTTTATAATTTCCTGAAAATTAAAGTTATTGCAGATTGACTTTAGAAAAATGAAATACATTTATTTTGACTTTCATGAAATGTAGTAAATTCATTTTTGCCTTTATAAAAATAAAAACTTTTAATTTTCTTAATTCAGAGCTTGGAATAAATCCAGGAAATTCATTAAAACCCAGAAAATGCTTAAATAAAGGGAATAAAATTTTTGGGATGTTACAACGACCCATTAGGCCTTATACCGAACAAGGGTGCCATCGGCATGGAATTTATGTTTAAAAATCCATTTGTCCATGATAATGTTTGTGGCAGGAGGATGGGGAACGAGAGACCAAGTGTTGTTGGCAACGAGGGCTTGGTACTCATCTACCATAGCTTGGCGCCAATGAGCATCCTGAAGAGCAGTGTGGTATGTTTTGGGAATGGGTGAAGGAAGGGTGTGGGAAGCAGCGAGGTTTATTCTATGCAAAGGTTGAACGTTACATGTTTTCACATGAGTATGCATGTGATGCGGACCAGTGGTCGGACGAGGAACATGGTCCTGTTGCGTGTTGATTGTTAGATATGCTACAAGAGGAGTGGGCCAGCTAGAGAATTCACCACAGCAGGAGAATCGGTTGCCACGGTAGGAGGATATGTTGCCACGGCAGTGAAATCGCTTACAGCGGGAGGAATATCGCTTGCTGTGGTAGAGGAAGCAGGATCTGTGATAGAAAAGGTTGGCACAGTAGGGGAAAAGGGCAGCACGGTAGGCAAATCGTGAGGGATGGCAGGGAAAATGTGTGCCATGGCAGGAGAAATACATGGTGTGGGGTGGGTGGACATGAAGTCAAGGAGGAAATTGAAAGTTGCAGGAGTAATTGTAGGTTGTTGAGAGGTGAAGGAGAATGTGGACTCATAAAAAACGACATGATGAGAGACTATGATTCACTTGGTGGCCAGGTCCATATAGTGGTAGCCTTTGTGAGGTGGAATACCTGAGAAAAAGATAGATTGTAGCGTGAGGAGCGAGTTTATGAGGAGCTATGGAGGCCATGTGTTGGATAGTGTAGACAATCAAAAGTTTTAAGACAGTTGTAGTTGGGAGGACAACCAAGGAGGCGTTCATAGGGGGTAGGTGAGTGGAGAAATTTTGATGGTCGAATGTTTAGCAGATGGGTGGTCATAGCGAGAGCCTTAGCCCAGTAGGCCGAAGCGAGGGAAGCTTGAAAAAGCAAAGTGTGTATGGCCTTATTGGTGGTGTGAATGGCGCATTCAATTTTCCCATTCTTCTAAAACGTGTATGGACAAGAAAGACGGAGAGAGATGTCATCTGCCCGAACAAATCAAGGAAGTAGTTGTTGACAAACTCGCGTCCATTGTTAGTCTATATAGACTTGATAAAAAGGTGAAATTGTGTGCGCACGAAGGCATGAAAAGATAGGAGAATGCAAAGACCATCAAATTTCTTGCGAAGTGGAAAAGTCCAAAAGAAATGGCTAAAATCATCAACAATAACCAAGTAATACTGAAAATTGGAATTACTTAGAACTGGTGATGTTCACAGGTCATGATGAATTAACAGGAAAGGTTCAACAGAGGTAGAAGTACACCTAGAGAATGGCAGGTAGGCATGTTTGCCAAGTTAATAGGCATGGTGGATTGTGCGTGCTGCATTATTAAAAGGAATGCAAAATTATTTTTGTTGACCAAGGGCAGTGTCATGGCCAGGGTGCCACAGACGGTAATGCCAGATATCAATGGTGGCGTCGAAGGAAAGAAAAATGGATGGTGAGGCAGTAAACTGAATGGAGTAGAGATCACCAGGTCTACTATAGTGAAGCATCTCTCTCTATGTTCGTAGGTCCTTGATAGAAAACCCAAAGGGGTAAAGACAATGGAACAAAGATTTTCATGGGTAAATTGTCAGATAGATATTAGATTTTTCACAAAGCTGAGAATAAGGACATTATTAAGATGAAAGGAGGAAGGAGTAGAGAGAGAGGCATGGCCAGTGAGCGTGATGGGCATAGTGGAACCATTACCAACAGTGACATAAGCTAGGGAGGGAATGGTGGCGAGTATGGAGAAGTTAACTATTAGACCATGTGGCTTCAATACATGATAAGTTGAAAAAATTAAAATTTTAGAAAACCATGTTAGGAAGGGTTTCGGGTCCCTTTGCTATTGGAATTAGATAAGAACTCGTGGTCTTAAGGATAAGACCATGACTTGGGCCCTAGTATATAAATAGGGGTGAGGCCCTAGTCAAAGAGGTGGCTTTTTTAATACTAATTTTATGCTAGGGTTTGAGAGGTGTCAGAAGGACACTTTGTAGACACAAATATGATCAAACAATAAAAATCTATCTATTCCATGAAAAATTTCTATGTTCATCGACGGCGCCATTTTGTCTTTCGGTCCTCACACATGACATCGCTTCAGATGGCTTCGTCATGCTTCATCCTCGATCCCCACGCGTGAAGTCATCGCCTCGGTCCGTGCAGTCATGTCCACGTGAAGCGCCAGCACAGCTTCTCCTTGTGCATGGCGTCAAGCAACACACGGTCAACAATAGAGTGAAGGCGACATCTTTTGCTTGTTGTCTCAAGACATCAATAGCAAAAGAAATGAGAGCTAAGGAGAGAGGAAAAAGAGATTAGCATTACATGTTCACAGGGTGAAAGCGACGTTCTACATTTTTCTATTATTTTGCTACAATCCCATCGAAAGCAATCCTCTGACTTTTGGCCTGCTATAGTAAATTGCTACAGTAATTTACAGTGCATGAATAGTAGCTACGGTACCCAATCACTATTGGTA
Source organism: Melocanna baccifera (assembly GCA_036346265.1). Taxonomy (NCBI): domain Eukaryota; kingdom Viridiplantae; phylum Streptophyta; class Magnoliopsida; order Poales; family Poaceae; genus Melocanna; species Melocanna baccifera. Next base: position 1,269,983 of record CM070687.1, on the reverse strand, counting down.
TAGTACCAAGAGAGAGAAAATTATTATTTATTACTATCTGTTTTTGTCTTTTTGTTTTCCTATTTTTACTGTTTAAAAGGTTGGACAATCAGAGGCCAATAGAGTTTGAAGAAAAAGTTTCCGTTGTAGATTACAATTATTCACCCCCATCTGATTACCATCGGTGATCCTACATTACCCGAGTCAGCAGACATGTGTGAGGTTGGCCGATATCTAGCACACAATCACCAAGGTTTTAGATCGAAAGGTTTTTCATAGCTGCCAAAAACCTAACTTAATCCTACAAAGTTGGAGTAGAGGGATGTGAGACCCGGAAGTAGAAACTCCCAGACCCCCCTGTGTATTGCAGCACTAGTCCCAGATCAACGCTAGTACACACAGATAATCAGACAAAATAATACATTGCCAACAACGCTTTATTACAATAATAATGGAAATACATAAGTCCTGACCCAAGGCCTTACAACTGCGGTTCACTGAACCTCTTACACAAAATAAAACAGTGGAAGCGAAATATTCAGATAAACGGCTCATCAATCTGCCACAGGCAATTGACTTGAGCAACGAGACCTAGTCCTCCGGAAAGAAACCATCACAGCCGCAAGCGGAACAGTAGTCGTAATCTCCTTCCTGAGCTTCAACCTCCTCTGAGAATTATTGTAAAGTGTAGTATGTGAGTACAAAAATGTACTCCGCAAGTCTTGGGAAAGATGCATTAGATGCAAGGTAGAACAAAGGAAGGCTATATGGCTCTTTTGCACAAATCAGCATTTTACCTCAAATTTATATACTATTACTAAAGCATTTTGTTAAACATTAAATTTTCATAATCTAAATTTTAATAAGTACCTTAGTGAAGGTTACATCCACCATCACTAATAATTAGGCTATCTCCGCCAAGATTCAAAACAGAGTTTAATACCACTTGAACTGGTTAATCCACCATACCAAAATCACGAGAGTTCCATCCACTCTCTAGTTTTTTTTTTCAAAACCTTTTCTTTTTAAATTGAAAGTCAAATCTCTACTATGTGAATGCATTCCTTGTCCGCCCTTGACCGTGGGCACGGCTATTCGAATAGTTTTATTACTCTGCAGAGTGTGTACAACTTTACCTACAAGAGATATATTATCCTAACAGTCAACATGCTTCCTTTGGCATAAGACCCAGATAAAATATCACAAAGCTTTTCACCTACTCTAGTATAGTTTTATATCACCCGCTGAGGTTTCACCACTGAAGGGTTAAATCCACCACATTCAGAAGCCCCCTCTTGCGCCATGTGAGTGCAGTAAATCCCTGCCCCTCACTTTGAGTAATCAGTAAATCCCTGATACCCATTTTCCAATAGTGACACAAAAACTAAACTATTATAGGTTAATTAGCTAGGTTGTACCCATTTTAACTTGTGGTTGTACTATTTTACTCAGATTGAACAAACACAAGGATCGGTCCTTAGACGACTAGGGTGGATCATTCACAAACCCATTATCTGTGCTAACCCGCACCAGCCAAACATTCCATCCACCCTCGTCAAATTTGCATTGAACTTCATTTTTATTTTTATTTTAAAATTTACAGTGGTAACATCTTTTACCACCTTTCAAACAAAACATGGAATCACAAATCATTCATTCACCATTTTTCTCATATGAGTATTTTTTTTTACATTTATCAGCTAGACTAAGCATTTACTAATATTTTAAATTCAACAAAAGTAATACTAACTCACTATTGAGCTAAAGATTATCCTAAGTTGACAAAGGGTATATGGTATAAAATTTCCAAAGGAGGGCATAACAAATTGGGTGCTTATCTAAATTTTAGAATTTAAATTATCAGTTTACAAAACATAGCAATGCAAATAAATTAAAATAATTGCAAAATCTATTTATAAAACATAGGAGAAAAATGGTCAAGGAGACTTGCCTTCTGGAATTATGTTGGAATCTTCCCGAAGTTGCTCTTGAAAATCGTCGGACAGATCGGATTCTACACGAGAAACGAGAAGAACCAAATAAATAAAATAGAATAAAAACTCAAAAAATTAAAAATAAATATACCAAATAAAAGTTTGGAATTTTAGATGAATTTAGAAATTTTAATGGGTCAATTTGGAGTTAAAATGCAAAAGTTATAGCCTTCCAAAGTTTAAATACAAAATAAAGGAAAAAGGCTATTTTCTGGATTAAAATTTAAACCGAAAATCATTTATGACGTCAGCAATAATTATTTTCCTAAAAGAAAATCTGGAATATGACGTCAGCAAGAGAATAGATTTTCGGCCGAATTATTTTTATACTGAAAAATCAGATTTAATGCGCCAGCATGACGTCAGCAAGGAATTTTCGGATTTTAATTTAAACAGGTAGGGCTGACGTGGCAGGAGGGGCTGACGTGGCCTCCACGTGGCTGACGCGTGGTCGCCGCGTGGCTGCCACGTCACGGCTTTTTGCCGACGTGGCGCGCACGCCGCGAGGTGGCGAGGCGCCGGGTGCGCCGACGTGGCGCCGATCCGCCGCCACGCCGCCGCCACCTTAGCCCGACGGTGACGGTGAGTGGCCGGCGGTGGCGCCACGGGGACCGAGGGTCGCCGAGCTCGTGATCGGCGGTGGCCGAGGGTACCGAATGAAGAGGAGGATGCAGGGAATGCATCGGTACCTTGCGCGAGGCCGAGGGTGACCGGAGGAAGGATCGGCGAGGAGGGGCGGCGGTCGAGAGGGACCTCACAATGGCGAAGGAGCTCGGTGGCGCAGCAGCTTCGGGAGGGGTCGCGGAATCGCCTTGGCACCAACAACGTCGTGGAGGCGTCGGCGAGGAGTGAGGAAGCCCGAGACGGCCGCAATTGCTCGCCGGAGTATTTGAAGCCGCGGGGAAGAAATCGGGCGTAGGGGGGCTCTGGCGCTCGGGTGATTCGCTTGAGAGGTGAGGGAGGGGCGGCAGCGGTAGAGGGACCTCGGGGTGCGGGTTTTATAGACCGGGGAGGGTTGTAACGGCCGCGCGAAGTTCGCCGGAGCTGAAACGGTCGGAGGGGATGAATGCGACGGCGAGGAGAGGAGTAACGCGCGTCTTTATGCCAGAAACGGACGCGGTGGAGGCGGGGGATTAATATGCAGTCGGCACGGGGAAGTAAACTGGAAAGGAACTGAAGCATTGAAAGCTTCAGTTTTCGGCACTAATGGCGGCGGCAGGGTGCGGGAGGAAGAACCGGCGAGACGACGGGTCGGCAGCGGCCCCGCATGTCGGCGAGAGAAAGAAAACGGGAAAGAATGAGGGGGACGGGTGGATGTGCAACGGGTGGCAAAGAGAAGCGATCTGGACCACCGATTGCTGGCGAAGGGGTAAGTGATCGGGGACGATCACGATTCAATCCGACAACCGTGAGAGAATCCGAGCCGGTTGGTGCATTAAGTGAGAAGGAGCGGCTGAGATTAAGTACGGCAGCAGGAACGGTGCCGACAGCCACGCGTCCACGCAGAGGAGAATAAAGCGCGGCGGTAAGTGGTCGGAGCGGCTGGGATTGAATCGGGCGCGAAAACGGACGATTCGATGCTTGCCACGTGTCGATCCGAAGATAGGGGAAGGCGGGATTGAAACGGTAAGTGAGATCGGACGGCTGGAAATAGATCCGGCGGCGTGAAACGGCCCGATGGGCGACACTTGTCGGCTCCAGGAGAGTTTCAGAATTTTAATTACTTTTTGATTTTCAGAAATGATTAGGAGGCTTTAAAATACTCAGAAAAATACCAAATAAATTTTAAAATTCCAGAAAAATTCACAGAAATTCCTGGAGAGGTTTTAGACTTAAGAAAAATATTTCCAATCTATATTGATATTAATTTTTAGTTTCAAACAGAAACTTTTAACTCTGTAAAATCCAAATAATTTGAATTAATTAATTTAAATTTTATCCTTTCCAAATAAAGCAAAAATTGGGATGTTACAAGGGAGCAGAGCCAAAGATAGTTGGGGCAGAACCGAAGGTGGACTACGGGAAGGAGGTGGTGTAGGCTTGTGGGTACGATGCTGAGGACATGTGCCAAGCACACTAGGGGCAGGAGACGGGCGCCACTGGTCGTTCCAGGTGGGTGCCTGCTCGTGCCATGGGTTGAAGCAAATCCATGGCCCGACGGGTGTAACCTAGGGCCGCTGCCAGTGTGACTGTCGCTGGTAGATGGGGTGGCACCACTGCTATTGGAGGAGTTATCACCATCGGCGCTGTCGTGACGGCAACCATTGTTGCGCCCATTTTGTCTTGACAAGGAGTTCCCGCAATCCCCATTGGAGAAAGACTCACCATTGGGGGCCAGTGGACAGTAGTGCCACAGTAACAGCGATGCTAGCCTTGTTCTTCTGCTTCAGCTCTTCAAGGAGGAGAGAGCATGCACGAACGAAGGTTGGGAAGGGTTGATACATGGCAAGGAGGTTAGACATGTGGGAGAACTGTGGGCTGAGGCCACGGCGAGTATTCAGCACCATCGTCTGGTCGGAGATAGGCGGGTTGACATCACGAAATGTAACGACAAGCATTTTCAACTTCTGATTGTACGCCGTGACCAGGAGGTCACCCTGCATTACGTTCTAGAACTCAGCTTCAAGGAAGATTGCACATGACTCCTTGTTATCATAGAACAGGTCTTCGACAGCTGACCACAAGGCATGGGTGGTTTGCACCGGCTCCGTGATGATGTTGAGGATCTCCTCAGAGATCAAGCTATACAACCAAGTGGGGACAATAATGTCTTGCTGCAGAGAGTCGATGTTGTCAGGTTGAGAAGGAGAGCCATCAACATGGTGCATGAGGTTGAACTTCCCAAGCATGGTGGTGAAGAAGGTGTGCCATTTGGTGTAGCTCAAAGTGTTGAGACCAAGGAAAATAGGGATATGTGTCTTGATGCTAGGCACGTTAATGGCTTGAGTGGCCGAAGCAATGGTGAGGTTGATGGTGGTAGAGGTTGAGGAGATTGTAGTGGAAGACTGAGACGACATGGTGAATCCTTCGGTGCCCATGATGCACAAGCTGGAAGGGAGGGAGGGTGGGCGCAAGGTAGGCAGGAAGGGCTAGTAGGTCAGAGCAACGGGCTTTGATACCATGTAAAATGCAAGGGAGATGGGAGAATCACCACACAGGGGGTGCATGCGTTCCTTTGATTATATGGTGTACAGGAGTAACTTACAAGGCAAGTACGACATCCAAACGGCAGGATGCAATCAAGCAAGATATGCTTGTGAGCGGTTTGCAAATTAAGCAATATCTTTAACAAGCTTGCTGCCTCGTGAGAGAGCTTTACACCGGCAATTAAATTATTTACTTGTGTAACGTTACTCCTCTGTTGTATTTGTTGTTCTATAGCAGCCAGCATTGTTTCGTGGGTTGTTTTATTAATTAGAACAGACTATTCTTGCTGCTATCCCATGGGATTAGTTGTGTTCTTGCTTAATTATAAGTCCAGTTACTTTGTATAATTGTAAGATTGCCGCTATAATTATAAGATTAAAACGAAGACATTCATCTATTCTATATTTACACTAGAGATTTATCCACCGCATTGTGGAGTGTGTAATTTTGATAGTACATCGAGAGCCGGGTGGCTATACGTGTTTGGCTTCACCATGTGAAATTACGTGATGGACCACGTGGTTCAGCTATTGGCATGTATTTTCTTTTGGGAATATTTTATTCGCATTATTACTTTGAGATTTGTACGTAGCCTCTACCTTTTCATTTAATTTGGTAGTTAGTTTGGTGTTTAAAATAAGCCAACTAAACACTTTGCATTCATAACCTTTTGTTTGGTATTAATGGCTGAATTCAAAACCTTTTGTTTGACGTTTTTATTAGCTCTTTATGAACTATTATGGCGCTTGGTGGATTAGATGTTAGCAACTTAGAACTGGTTGCATATTTTGAACTACATGACAGGACATTGTGTTCCTATTTTTCTCACGATCTTTTCTCTTTATGAACTATTATGGCGCTTGGGGGATTTGTTAGAAGGGGTTTTTAATGAGACATAGACACAGTGTTAGGCAAAGTGTCCAAGAGGGAGTATTGCATAATAAATCATACGTGGGAACTTTACCTAAATAATCTCATTAGCATAGTTTAGCCCCCATATTGCTTATTCTATTCTCATGGCATACCTCCTCTCCTTGTACACCACATCCTACCATATCAATAAAGTTAAGAGAACACTCTCGGGACTACATCTTATGTCTACCTTTTGTTCTACCTTTGTTTGTGCGTTAATTAGGTGCTTGATTCTCGGCAACTCGACTCCAATATGCAACAAAAAAAAAGGAGCTATATATTCGGTTAAGTGTAGAGACGAGTGAAAAGGGATACACGTACGTGAACTAAACGGTTGTTTTGGGACGGGACGGGTAACGACTTTGCGTCGTTTTCTTGCTTCCGTTATTCAACTGCTGACTTCTGACTTCTGAGTACAGTTAAATGGAACACCAAAACATCAGGCGAGCAACGTCCTCAGTGAACCAGCAGATCGATGGAGCTGCAGACGATGATCATGATGCGAGCTTCCAAAGGATGGCTCTGTGCTGCAGATGCCGGCGAAGTCGGTACCAGTCGTGAGCGAAGTCCGGCACGAAGGCGGCGAGGAACCACTGCAGCTGCTGGGAGACGTCGGGCACGCTCAGGTGGCCGTGCCCGATCCAGCGCACCGCCGCGCGGGCGTACGCGTCCGCCGTCGCCACGAACACCGGGAAGATCATCCTGGACTTCACGGCGCTCGACAGCATGTTGGTGTGCACGTAGAACGGCACCTGGCATTGCACGTCGATCCCTTTGCTCCTGTACTCCACGTAAAGGCTCCTCGACAGCTCGGCGACGTACCTGCGTGCGTGCTTGGAAACAAGCTAGCTAGGGTAACAGCAACTGATCGACCTAATTCACTATGCATGCATGGTGGCATGTATAGGCAGCACGTACCGTTTTGTGGAGCTGTAGACGGTGTACAGCGGGAAGGAGGGGACGGCCAGCGTGGAGCCCGAGCCGACGTTGACGACGGCGCCCCTCCCCCGCTCCACCATCCCCGGCAGCACGGCGGCCGTCACCTCCGTCAGCGCCCACACGTTCACCCGTATCATCGCCACCAGCCGCTCCACGTCCGCCTCGTGCACGTACAGCGCGCCCGGCCTTATCACCCCGGCGTTGTTCACCAGAACCCCCACGTCCAGCCCGTCGATGGCCTCCCGGAGCCGCCGCATCGCCTCGTCGCCCTGAGCGGTGGAGACGAGGGAGAGGTCGAACACCACGGTCTTGGTCTGCACGGCGTGCGTCCTGCGTATCGTCTCAGAGATCTCCCCGAGATTGCCGGGGTTAAGGTCGACGAGGACGAGGTTGAGACCCCGGCGCGCGAACTCCAGGGCCATGGACCGCCCGAGCCCCGTCGTCGGACCGGTGACGACGGCCCACAGACCGTAGCGGCGGAGGTCCTTGGGCCGGCGCAGGCATAGAGCGAGGTGGGCGAGGACGGGGAAGACGACGGCGGACGCTACGTACAAGGCGCCGAGGCCGGCCAGCGAGATGAACCAGATTGGCACACCCATGTCAAGCATATCCCTGACTAGCTAGGCAGCTCCGCTTCTTCCTTATCCCTGCACCAAACTACTCTGGTGCTATTATAAAGCCAAGGCACCTGGTGTGTGATCTTCGATCGGGACTGGACAGCAGCGTATACCGGCCAACCACCAAGAAAAGGGAAACGCCGCCGCCACTGCCAATGAGTAGCAATGGCATGGTGCCATTATCACCGTGGATGGTTGGATCACAAAAGGAGGTGAGGAATTCACCGTGGACTGTAGCATATTACTGTAGCTGTTAGATAATCTTTGTGGATATGGCATATTATATATTTTTTTTTGGAGAGTTTGTGTTTTGTAATTTAGGAAGTATTTGTTATAGATACTATAGTTGGTTTGAAATCCCACTTTCAGATGCGTAGAGTCTTAATTTGTCGAATATAAATAGTTGTTTGCTTTCAATAAAAGAGCATGCACCCGTGTAATCAGTGTGTTTTAACGCGAGAAGCAATAAATAAAAGAGAAAAAAAACCAACCTATTGTTGTATTTGCCAAGGGCAAAAGTGGAATTTCCCATTTAAGGGGGGAGAGAGAGAGTGGGACCCATCCGTCGGTGGGCCAAAGATGAGGATAAGGAGGAGCTCAGCTCCTCCTCTCTTCCGATTTTCCCGAGCGGCACAAGGCAGGCGGCGGCCGAGCGATTTGGGGGGGCGATGGCGCGGGCGCACGGCGGGCTTGGCGGCGCGGCAGCGGCAACGCAGCCAACGCGGGCCCACCTGGCGACCTGGTCCCCCTGCGCACCTGCTCTCCCGCACGGCTTGGTCTTCCCCGTGCGGCTCGCTCCCGTGAGGCCTGGTCTTCCCGGGCTGGCTCGGTCTTCGCGTGCGTGACGGAGGCGAACGGCGCAGGCTCGGGCTTCGGCCCGGTCGTTGGTGGCGCCGCGCAACCCCTCCCTTCGCCTATAAGAAGAGGTTTCCTCTTCTTCCTTGTGCATCCTGAATAGCTGTGAGCTCCCTTCACCTCTTCTTTTTTTGATTTCCTCTTTGCCTGTGGTGTGTGGCTTCGGTGTGGTGACTTGACTTCGCAACTCCGTCGCCAACCGCGGTTCCCTGGTGCTCGACGGCGAGGCGCTTGGCCGGCTCCTCCCCTGCGCTTGTGCGGCATATTCCCTGACCTCTACTTCGTTGGTTTGATCGTCTACTCCGACGAAGGGGCTTTGTATCTCCGTTGCTTATTGACCTCTCTCACGGTGGTGTTGAGGGGCAATAGGTTTTCTGGGACAGTGCTCACGAGCACGCCTAGCCCTGTGACCTTCTGGTGATTTCGAATATCACCTGTTTGTGAGTTTTCGGTTCAACCTTGCAGTTTTCAGTTTGTGGTATATCTGAGAAATTGCAAAATTCAGTGGGCTTAATGTTGCTCTGTGATGATAATAATCATATGCTGAGATTGGTTGATCTTTGAGCTCTAGTTAAATTAGAATATGTCATTGTTGTTCGTAATGGCATATAATCATCGATTATATATATATATATATATATATATATATATATATATATATATATATATATATATATATATATATATATATATATATATATATATATATAGACACACACACACACACACACATTGATCATACATAGTTCAATCACAGCAGTCATTAGATGGTGGTAAATTCTTACATATATTTATGTGTTTCATGACTGCTGGTTATCAAATTTAATAAGTTTGATCTTGATTCACTTGTGAGAAACTAGACTGCATCTAATTGAATCATATTGGACTGCTGGCCGAATTGTATGTATGCTAGATATATATATTTGAACTTAGAAGGCTTCAGGATTTAAGAGCTCAAAGATTGAATTTTAATGTGGTATAACCAATCAGTGAAGAGTATATGATTTAGTAGCGGGACGGCCAAGTTTTAGACTTGTGTAACCCTACAAACTGAGAGCACAAATAATCAATTAAACTTGAGCTTATTGCTAGTCTTAATTGATTCATAATTTTTACAATGTCATACATATTCATACTTACAAGTATATCATTACATTTGATGAATATGTGTCATGCCATGGATGATATGTTCAATTCATATGGTTTCATACTTGCTATGTCATTTATTTATAAATTAATGTCATTCTTGTGTGCTTATAATTATATTGGAATTATATTTATACAATTGCTTATACCGTAAATATTACAACACCTATTATGTTGGCATTCTGTTGTTGTTGACGAAGTAATCCTGCGCGCAAATCCGATCGATCCGATGGAATCGGTATTGCGTAGACTGACTGTTTCTTCTTTCAATTTTCACGTCAGTTAACTTCCGACTAAATCAGTCTCCTTGTTAGCGTTTGTTCTCAGCAAAGTATGCGTTGTTCACTGCTATAAATAAGAGCAGTTCAGCTGCAGTTCGGCAGCAGTTCAGTAGCTATCAATTTGTCTCTACTGCACATTTGTGACAAATGCCATGAGTAATTGAGGAGTCCAGTGGAGAAGAGGAGTCCTCTGTGTGTGTGTTTACTTTGTGAGTTTTTTTTCCTGGGCTAACAGTTGTTTGGTTATTTCGCATCAAGAAGGAAGGAAGCAAGGGAGGGAGGCTCCAGGCAACCATCACGTCCAGAAGGCCTTGGTGCTGTTTGGTCTTGTCCATCACGTTAAGAGTCACGTCGAGGTAGAGACCTATGGCACCACAGAAAAGGCGGGCGCATCCCTGGCCTAAGGGGGTGATCAGAATAACGATGGCTTTTGGTTTTTGCTGAAAAAACATTGTAGCTAGTTGATTTTTTACTGTAGCTGAGTAGCATGTTAGGTATAATTAAATTTAAAAAAATGTAAAAATAAAAACGGCTCGCTAGTCTAGTGCGGACAATGCAAAGGAATATGAGAAAAAAAACGGAACGCAAAAAAACCAAAAAACAAAAAAAATTTCACTACGTGACAAAAGTGGTACAGTGTTTTCGTCGCTGCTACAGTATTTCCGTCGCTAAACAGTAAAAAAAACTCCAAACTGATCGGGGCCTAAGCAGCGTCTGAACAGGAATCAATTAATCTTAATGGTGCCTAAAGATTATGGATAAGTAGATGAAGGCTCAGGATGGGCGATCTCTCTCTGGTACCCTCTTCTGACGATCAAAAATTATCCTCCTTGAGCGATGAAGATGAAAACAAACTTACATGCCCAAGGTATTTGAGGTGTAGTCAACCCAAAGGGGAAGACAGAGGAAGATGACAAGACATATTAGACGGTGTTTGCTACGATCTATCAGGCGGTGTCAGATTCGATGATGCATTAGCTCATTGGGAAGGAGACGACACGTGAAGCATGGGAGACGACTCGGAAATGCATGAGGGAGTTGACCGTGTGAAGGAGGTACGGCTTTAGAATTTACAAAACGAGTTCGAGAATCTCTTGATGGGAGAGATCTAGTTGGTGGACGAGTTTGCTGGCAAACTGACTTTACTGTACAATCAAATTACCTCTCCTGATGATAAGATGAAGGAATCTATGACAGTAAAGAAATACTTGTGTGAGCTACCAGAAAAGTTTGTACCTATTGTCACCATACTCATGTACTTCTCTAATCTAGAGAAAAAAAATATCGAGGAGATTACCGGCTCTCTCAAGATGCATGAGAAGTTACTGAAAGGGTTTTAGTCCAGTAACAAGCAGACTTTATTGTTAAAGGGAGATGCAAGAAGCGGTAGTAAGAAGGTTATCAGGGAATCATCGACGAAGAATGATCGCATCTCATTAAGTAGCCGTGGGCGTGGGCGCAGGCATGGGCGAGGCGGTCATAGTTGCCGAGGCAGTAGAGGTGGACGTGGGCAAGATGGTGGCGACAGACCTCGTGATAAGTCATATATCAAATGTTTTGAATGTGACAAATTCGGTCATTACGCATCGTAGTGTTGTAACCACATAAAGTGCTTTAACTGTGACAAATACGATCACTTCGCTTTGGATTGTTGAAGCAAGAAAAAGAACGAGGAGGTAAACCTCACCTAAACCCGTGAAGATGACAAGCCAACACTACTTTTCTCCTTATGTGTCGAAGAGGCGCCGGTCATGGTGATGTTGAATGAGGATAATGTAGTTCCTATACTGCACACGGAGGGAGGCAACCACGATCACACTGATCTGTGGTACCTAGATAATGGAGTAAGCAATCACATGATTAGAGATCACTTCTTGTTCCATGAGCTCGACGAGAAGATTTTGGCAAAGTCAAGTTTGGCGAGGGCTCCACGGTGCAGATAAGAGGTAAAGGAACGATGCTACTGCAATGCAAGAACAGTGATTAGAAGTTACTATTTGAAATTTACTTTATATCAAGTTTGTGTAACAATATACTCTCTCTCTCTCTCTCAAGCTGCTGACGGAAGAAGGGTGCAAGGTGGAGCTGCAGGATGAGTTCTTGCGTGTCTATGATAAGAACCATGATCTCTTCATGAAGGTGAAAAGATTCCTGAACTGGTTGTACAAAGTTTTTTTTTTTGAAAACTTGTACACCGATTTGTCTGAAGGGTGGCCTGGAGGAGCCAGAGTGGTTAGGGCATTCAAGACATGGGCATATGAACTTTCAGTCCCTGAAACGGATGGATGGTAAAGAGATGGTGATTGACTACCTATGATAAACTATCCCTCACAATTTGCCTAGTGGCAAAGCAAGCAAGGAGCCTGTTTCCAGCGTAGGCGAGGGACAGGGCGTCATGTCCGCTGGAGCTGGTTCACATGGATCTATGTGGCCTGATCACATCCCACGCTAATGCAGGTAATTGATATTTTTTCTTTTGGTGGATGATTATTCTAGGGCGATGTAGGTGTATATGCTGAAGAAGAAGGGAGATGCAAAAGCTGCATTCCAGAAATTTGCGGCACAGGTAGAAAACGAATTTGATCACACTGTAAAGGCTATCAGATCAAACCGTGGAGAGGAGTTCTTATCCAAGGAATTTAAGGCGATATGTGAAGCGAAGGGGATCAAGAGCTACCTTACAGCTCCGTACTCACTGTAGCAAAATGGAGTTGTAGAGCGGTGGAATCGCATGGTGATGGCAATGGCACACAATCTTTTGAAGATCAAGTCCCTTCCGGAAAGATTTTGGGGTGAAGCGGTACAAAATGCAGTCTATATCCTCAATAGAGTTGCAATGAAGGCGCTAGATGGTGTCATGCCATATGAATTATGGTCACACAAAAAAGCCAAGGTTAGCGCACCTATGGGTGTTTGGTTGCATTGCACATGCAAAAATGAATACCTGCACCAGGAAGCTTGATGACCAGAGTAGGCAGATGATCTATCCGAGAGTGAAACCAGGCAGCAAAGCCCATCGTCTGTTTGACCTTGAAACCCAGAAAATTCAGGTTAGCAGGTGTTATCTTTGAAGAAGATGGGGAGTGGAACTGGGAAAACGAACTAGGTATGGGGAACAATACAAACAAAGTTGGTTCTCTTTTCCTATGTTAGGCGAAGACGTAGACGCAATTGCTACTACCAAGCGCTGAAGGTAGCAGCTCTTGAGGACCTCACGCACATGGCAGGCCCCACGAGAGAGCTACACCGAGCACTGTGGGTAAGGGTGGACAATTGGCTTGAGGCTTGCAAGCCGGCTCGGCTCGTTACGAGCTCGAGCCGGCTCGGCTCGGGCTCGTAATAATTCAAGCCAAGCCGAGCCCAATCTCTAGCTCGTGAGAAAAACGAGCCAAGCTCGAGCCGGCTCGCGAGCCGCTCGTTGGCTCGTACGAGCTCGGTCCGATCGGCACTACTTAACCGCTGCTCGCTCCATCACTTGCACGCACCCGTGACCCACCCACTCACTCGCTCGGAGTCTCCAGAAGACTCCACACCCACGCACACATTGGCTCCCACGCCACGCCCCCTCTTGCCACTCTCGCCTCTCGGAGGCTCCCTCACCGTCGCCGCCTCCTTCCCACTCCCCCGCCGCCTCCTCCCCGCTCCCCGCTCCCCGCCCCCGCCGCCTCCTCCCCGCCCCCGCCGCCTCCTCCCCGCTCCCCTGCCGCTTTCTCCCCGCTCCCCTGCCCTTGCCCCCGCCCCCGCCGCCTCCTCCTCGCTCCCCCGCCGCTGATCTGTCTTCCACCGCCCCCGGAGCCGCCACTTCCCCACCCCTCGTGCCGCCGGCATTCTCCCCCGTCACCGATCTATCTTCCACCGCCCCCCCCCCCCACGGCGCCGCCACTCCCCCAGCTCCTCCCGATCCACTGGCCGTCGATCTATCTATTGTGATTATATTGTGATGTGTTTCTTTCTATTTCAGATTCTCTAAAGTTTTGATATTGTTGATTTGTCCAATTTCTATTTTGATGTTGCAAAGGATCGATCCAATGTTGCTGTTTAATCAATAGCAGGCTAGCAGCGTTGCCCAGAATAGTTCAATCGGTAGCAGTGTTGCTGGCTTTCTGTGGCTCGTGAGCTGATTCGAGCTGGCTTGAGCCAGGTAATGAGCCAAGCCGAGCCTGGCTTTTAGCTCGTTTTCTGAACGAGCCGAGCCGAGCTGCAACTCCAGGTGAGCTGCGTCGAGCCTAGCTCGAGCTGGCTCGGCTCGTTTCCAACCCTAATTGTGGGGGGCAGTGGCGCGCATGCATCTAGTGCTAGACGCGGTGAGTTGGGAAGACCAAGCTTCGGGTCAAATAGGCAGCAGCAGTATCGGGGGTGGTTGGTGCTGGCTCGGGACTTGGAACATGCACTGTGTTTCAAGAAAAGTGGGCTCCAGCTAGAGTTGAGTACAGAGAAGACTCCAAAGTTTAGAAGCTTGTTCAAAATTTATGATCAGACTAATCCTGTTGAAATAGAACAAGAACTGTATTTCGGCTCAGCAGAAGAGCCTAAAAATTTTGAGGAAGCAAATCAGTACTTGCAGTGGCACCAAGCCATGTAAGAAGAGATAATCTCCATTGTGGACAACGATACCTGAAAACTCATAGACCTGCCGAGTAGTTTTTACGTTTTCATGTTAAAGTGGGTCTATAAGGTGAAAAGAAATCCCAGTGGCACTATTGTGAAGCACAAAGCACGACTAGTGACGAAAGGGTATGTACGAACGAAAGCAGAAATGGATTTTGAGCAGGTGTTCACTCTAGTTGCCCGACAAAGATAGTGAGACTTCTCATTGTTTTGGAGGCTCATCAAGGGTGGCAAGTGCACCATATAGATGTTAAATCGGTATTTCTTAATGACAAAATAGAGGAAGAAATATATGTTGCACAACCACCTAGTTTCGTTGATGTTGCAGACCCGCATAAAGTATTGAGATTAAAAAAGCATTGTATGGGCTTCGACAGGCATGTCGGGCTTGAAACATAAAAGTTCGATCACAGTTTTTCGTCACTTGGTTTTGAAAAAAAAAAGCCAATATGAGCATACCATGTACAAAAGAGGGATAGATTCATCAAGATTAATTGTGGATGTATATGTGGATGATCAAATTATCACAGGTACACACACACACATAGGAAATTATAAGATTTATGGAGGAGATGATGAGGCTATTCAAGATGATAGGTTTGGGTCTTTTGAGATACTACCCGAGATAGAGGTGAAACAAACTGAAAGCGGGATCACGCTAACTCAATCAGCATATGTAGAGAAGATTCTTGAGTACAGCTCTCAGTGCACATCATCAGCGGTGAGGTGGTCGAGTTGCTCAACAAAGTGCTCATACACACGTGTGACCTACACGTGTGCAAACTATGCTTGCGAGTCAGACTAGTGGTTACAAAGGATGACATGTAACACAAGTATAGTAAAGATCTAGGAGAGTACGTACCCATCTATGACACCAAAGGCAGGCTGCAGTCGGCTGGTCCACTGCACTCCTGTGGTACATGTCTATGCGGTACGGACCAGTGTCAAGCAGCATCGGCTATCCGAGGGAGAAGCACTCGAATGACCACATCTGTAGTAGGAGGGGGCAGCCTATGAGGACAAAGATTGGCCTCATCCTGCAGCACACCTCGCACATGCCGTGGTACATCATGGCAAGTATGGCTAATCCCTAGCTAATATGTACCTCCTCCCTGTCAGCGATGGCCCTCGCATACCCTACGGTGTAAGGGTGGGCCATGCCTCTGTCGCACCAGGAAGACATAGTACACTACCACGGCCTTAGCCAAAAGAACCCCCTTAAACCTGCCCAGCAAGTGGTCGCGCTAGCCAGCAGGTGCGTGCGGCAGGGAGGCAGCAGCTCCCACGATAGGCAGGCTGAGTAGTGAAGGACTACGGGTAGGCTACACTAGCGCATATTAAAATTTTCTACCCGTAAACCAAGATCACTGCAGTTATAGATCACGATCTTACCACTGGACGCGCAGGTGCGGAAGATGATGTAGCACGTCGGGGCAGAGTAGTCGTACTACTTCCTTGTTTGCGGTTCGTCCAACGCTACGAGATGCAGCGCGCCAAAGGTATCCTCACGTGCGGGAGGAAGCGCGCACGCCGGATTACTAGATCCGCGCGGCGACAAGGGCGTGGGAGGGTGGCGCCGGGGTTTGAGGATGTCACGAAAAACTCTCTCAAACTCTCGTGCGCCGCCCTCCTTTTATAGACGTCCTTACAATGGGCTTTACGAATAGAGGCCCATTAGGACTCAATGCCCACCCAACTCGGATCCAATCCGAATTAGGCTTCAGCCTTAAGTGTGTGACCCTATAGGTTCACGTATGTTTAGACATGACGCGAGTACACCTACTCGGTCAATAGTTGGTAGCGACCTCTGCAAGACGTACCAACTCCTAAACGCACATAAAGATCATATCGGACGAACCATCACAACGTTATGTACATGCCAATCCTTTTGTCTCACGATATTCGGCCGAGCTCCAAGCTGACCACTCTTTCTCGATCCCGTGATTCAAATCCCTTACTAGGTTAACTCTTAACCTTAAGTAGCATGGCCATGTATTTCGGATCCGATCACTCGAGGGCCCAGAGATATCTCTCTCGGTAGAGAGGGCAAATCCCATCTCGACCGACCATGCCTTGCAAGATGCTTCATGACAAACCCGAAAGCTACCTTTATAACTACCCGATTCACGAGTAGCGTTTGATAGCCCCTAAGTAGGTCGATTCACATCTCAATTACATGCGACAATCTCAGGTCTAAGGACAAGGCGTACACATTGTGTAGAGAGAATCATAAGTATAATAGCTATGTCTCATGTTGGGTCGGTCCAACCCCATGTCTTAAACATGTGTACATATTATTGGTTTGACATCTCCATGTCTATGACCTGTGAAACATGGTCATCAACCGATACATGTGCTAATCCATCATTCACGTGTGTCCTTACATGAACTCCGACTAGGGACAACTTTAGAATAACCATACAAGTAAAGAATTTCACAAACAAGTCACATACTTGTTAATCAATACAAAGGTAATATTCAAGGAACATTTATTAAATCATGGATACAACGAAATATCATCATTTCTATGATTGCCTCTAGGGCATATTTTCAACAGTCTCCCATTTGCACTAGAGTCAATCTAGAAGATATCTAATACCCATAGCTCTTGTGTGCGCCTCATGCTTAGGCTGTGGGAGAGGTAGAAGGGTGGCATCGCTCAGCCTATAAAGCACAAAAAAGTAAGTACATAGCGAAAATATGATAAAAAGAAGTACCACAATTTGCACACAAACCTGTTTCTCCAATGTGGGTCTAGTCTCCAAGCTTGGCAGGGTGTCCGCATATGGACCACCCCCCAACTGAATCGCCTCGTCCCCGCCCTCAGGATGCAAGACACGATGGCTGGCGTGATGCTGCGCGTCAATGCTCCAGTCTAGTAGGCAGAAAGGCCAGTCCAAATCACTAAGGTCACGAGCTATACCTGCAAATCAATTTAAAGTTAGCAATTATGACACAATTAGTAGTTTAATTATTTATAATGTATCTCCAAAAATTCTGAAAATTTAGTTGCAATCTTGTATAAATTGTATATTCCTCAACATATATAGCCATAGCCGTATTTCGATATTAGGGTTTTAGGGTTTAGCGGTTAGGGTTAAGTGTTAAGGTTAGGGTATGGGGTTAAGAGGTTAGGGTTAGGGTATAGCCATAGCAATATTACAGTTATAAACAACTAAATTATCATTAATTCTACTACTGCACTATTTACAACTATTAACAATATGCAACGTGCCCGACATAACTACACGTATAATAATTTTAGTTGCTAACCTACCATGGTTTTGAAAGTACAACTATTAACAACTAAATTGACATTAGTTATATGACTACACTATTTACAACTATTACCAGACACAACTACACATCTAATAATTTTAGTTGCTCATCTTCCTTAGTTTCAAAAGTAAATCTACAAGGAAGACCCGACATAACTACACATCTAATGATTTTAGCTGCTAACATACCGTGGTTTCAAAAGTAAATCTACAATAGACTCACCATCATCGATGAGCGAACATCTCCTCCTCTCTTCCCTCCCTCTTCTTTCTCTCCACTCTTCTCCGTTCCTCTCTCCCTACTACTACAAAAATGCTAATACTAGATACCCCATCACAGACGATTGACCAAAATCATCGGTATTAAACACAATCATAGACAATTTTGGTTTAGCGACCATCATGTGTTATTATTTGCACTAAAAACCATATGTGAATAGGTAATATCACAGATGGTTCATATTGAAAACCGTCTGTGAAGCATTACAGACAGTTATTAACAAGAACCATTTGTAATATTAACTTATCATATGTGGTTTGTATTAAAAAAAACTATCTATGATATTTCGCTGCCTGATTTTGCCGCCCCTTTATTCAGACTTTCAAACTGAAGTGGCGTCGTGACATCTCAACTACTATAGATTGGTTCTGCTACCCAAATCACCTTATATATATTGCCCACATGCCTCCTCTAAACCCTCCAAACTGAAGCGTTGCCTCCCCTAAACCGATCGAAGCACCCCATCCCCCGACGACGCCAACTACCTCTGTGAACTCCTCTGCCTCTAGTTGTGATGCCACGATTCACTGCATAAGGCACTCTTATCATAAGAGTGTCTTGTGCAGTGTCACCGTCATGACACAACGATGATGTTGTCGTCTCTCCATCATCGCCAGTGATATCCCCCATTTGATCCCCTCCCCTCTTTTTCTTGATGATTGGATATAAAATTATGAAATTGTTGGATGGCTAGGGTTTTGGCCATGTAAATCTTGATGCTCGTGTTTGTGAAAATTAATTGTTGATGTCTCTAGTTCTTGTGGATAATTGATGGATGGCTAGAGTTTCGGCCCTTGTTAAAATCCATGTTTTATTGCAGGATAAAGACGTGATGTTGAAGTCTATTGCATGATTGTGATCTTGTTCTCATAAATAAACCTATTTTGGTTCATCTGTATTCTCTGGTTGCATTATTTTATAGCACAATTAGAAAATGTTGATGAATTAAAGAAGGCCTATTTATGGGAATGATAGCATGCAATCGCAGATGGTTTGTATTTGAAACTGTTTGTGATACATCATATATCACAGACGGTTCAAAAACCATCGGTGATGATCTCATGTCATTACTGACCCATAAATTCAGACGGCTCACGAAACCGTTTGTGATGGCGTTTTTGAATCGTCTGTGATAATCTTTTCTGCAGTAGTGCCCCTCCCCCTCCTCTCTTT